>ML994006.1:0-65876 GCA_010093945.1 Delitschia confertaspora ATCC 74209 | reverse complement strand
AGCGATTTTTCTTCGATTAGAGGGATCTGAAGGTAAAGGAAATCAACATATAAGAGAATTAGGAGGCAAAGGGGATGTAAAGTACGTCAAGGGCAAGAAGCCGTTTCATCATTGGATAAAGGAGGAACGGAAGGGTATATTTGCTAAACATATATCACCACCCTACCTCGACTCATACAGATACATGAAAAGAAAGCAGTTCCATTAACTCATTCATAATCAGGAAACCAAAAAGTCCCCCAACAGGCCCGACAGCCGCAGTAGGCATGATCCATCCATACGCCCCAGGATCCCTCCGAAGCGGAAGAAAGGAGACTGACCAAATCCAGCAGTTTCGCACCGAAAAGATATCCATGCACAGAGCAAAGAGGGAATAAAGCAAATCTGGTACTTAGGATTTCGAAAAAGCCTGCCCGGCAGACGAATTTAAACGCTGAAGGAAGAATCAGGAATTTAGAATAGAGGAGACGCACCCATACTGTTCAATAAAAAGAAAACCTGAAAACAAATTCGTGGGTCGGATTGTTGTTTGTAAAACTTTTGGTCTTGGGTAAGACGTTTTTCGGTGTGCGGTCAAACACCATCCATTTCTTGTCAAACAGCGGCAAATAGACGGGTGATATCTTGACCGGGTCACTCGGTGTTGTTTCATTTATAGCTCGTCCTTGACTCTTTGCGTTGCAGCAGTGGCGGCACTAGAGACAGTACTCGCAGCTTCTGAAGCGCCGCTTGCAGCACTAGCCAGCATCTCACTGATCTTGGAGTTGGCGACTTCGATAGATGCCGCCAATCGACTACTAGCGCTCTCCATAGCACCCTGCTCCGGACCATAGACAGCGGAGCTCACGGCAGACGCAACATTGCCGACCCCTTCGTTGGCTGCCGATGCAACCGAGCTATATGCACTTGCGGCTCCCTTCGTAACTGAGGCGACATAACCAGTTGACGTTGGTGTGCCAAAGATGGCCTCACTGATGGCCTTTTGGGCGCTCGCAGCTACATCGCCCATATAGGCCTGGGCTTGCGGTGTCCCATATATGGCTTCACTCGCCTTGGACTGAACAGAGGAGTACGCACTCGCAACGGATTCGCTGGCTTGTTCCACCGTACCCTTGGAAGTTCCATAAACCTGTACGGAGACGCTCTCAACAGCAGCATTGATTTGATCGTTTGCTTGGCTGAGAATTGTTTCAATAGCCGGTGGTGGTGTGAAAACCGAACTGACCACAGACGAAGCAGAAGCATATGCATCCGCAGCGTAGGACGAGGCAGCTTCATAGTTCTCGCTAGCATACGAAGAAGCGGATTCGTAGTTCTCACTTGCATATGAAGATGCAGCAGAGACGACAGCAGGATATCCGGTGTAGTAGACAGAAGAAAATCTGCTCATCACGCTTTCGGTGAAGTCCGGTTCTTTGCCCACGACAAGCTCAGATATGAGTGCTTGTACCGCTGCATACTGTTCAACAGCCTGAGCAGTGGCTTGGGCCCCATAGGAACCGACGCGAGAGTACATGGATTCTGCAAACGGCGTTGGCGCTCCGTAAACTTGGGAACTGGCCTTAGAGATCAATGCGTCCCAATTCTGGCTTGCTTGCGAAGCGACTGATTCCATCCAAGGCGTCTCCGTACCGATGACGCTTGAACTGACCTCCGATGCAAATGACCCAGCTGATTCGGTAACCTCTGATGCAAGCGACCCAGCTGATTCGGTAACGGCTGACGCAAGTGAACCAGCCGATTGCGAGACAACAGACGCAATGGACTCGAAGGTGCCCTGTTGAGGACCATATAGCATGCTTGATGCAGTGTCGAGGAATTCCGCATACCGCGCATGAGCGAGACCAATGCTCTCATAATACCGGCGTCGGGCGTCACCAAGCACAGGAGTAGGCTGAGAGCTGAACTGAGCTGACGCTAGACTGAGTCCTTCCGATAGCTTTGATGCGGCGACTGATGAGACGGACTCGAATGCTCCTGGCGTAGGGCCAGCAGCATAGCTCTTCACGGAGTCGGTATATTGAAGGGCAGCTTTCAGCTTTCCACTCGCAGTTGCCACAGAATCAGAGTAAGCCTTCTCCACCGACGCCATCATCTGCGCGTACGCTGGAGTAGTGGTGCCTGAGACAATCTCAGAGATCGAAGCCATCGCCTTGGAATACTGCTCCTGCGCTTGGCGGACAGCATTGTCATATTGAGAACTCGCGCCAACATGAATCGACTGGAAGATTGCAGTAGGGGTGGGAGTCCCGTAGATGGCATAAGATGCACTACGCTCAAGTTAACACAAGGGACGCTTACCATGTCATCAGACGGATGAACTTACGCTGTAACTGCTTGAGCGAACTTGTCAGAGGCAACACTAGTCATGCTCTCAATGGCCTGTTGCTCTGTTCCGTAGATGATACTGGATGCAGCGGATAGAGCTTTCAGATACTGCTCACTGGCCAACGAAGTCACCGACTCCATAGAGCCTTGGGTGCTCGCTGGACCCATGAGCGCCTCACTCACGGCTCTGGTCAAATCGGCGGCACGGTCTCCAGCCCCAGCAACCATCCTTGCCACCTTCTCCGAGTAAGGTGTATCGTCAGAATCATCTATTTCATCATCGAAGATAATTTCCCTGGCTTCAGCGACTGCAAAGGCCATCGCTCCACCGAAGACTTTCTTTGGGACCTCAGATGCCTTTGATTTGACGGAATCGATGATAGGTGTTGCGGCAGCATCTTCTTGGCCAGTGGAAGAAATCCCGACGACCGATACAGATGATGTGATCTTGGTGACCACCCTTTCCACATCTTCGTTAGCAGATGCAGAGCTTACCGCGCCTACGATAGACTCTGAGACCTTCGAGACAGCCTCTTCCACGTTCTTGACGACACTTTGAGCTGCTTTCAAGGGCCTGACTGGGACTTTCCTATCCGAGAAGTCATCAGAACTATCACCAGCCCATATCTTCCACTTTGAAACCTCCTTCAACTTGATGAGTTCATGGACCATATCGGAGGCTGTAGCCATGGCATGATCTTCCAGCTTCTTCGACTCCTCATGAGCGACTCGCAATCCTTCATGCCTCGAGCCCACAGCCTCGACTTCAGCTTCCCATTCGGTGAGGGTATCCTTCAGCTTGTGGTAGTTTTGCCAGTCCTGATACGTCACACCATCCGTCCAGGCCCAACGCAATCCAACCTCCTGAAGACCAAGATCATGGATACGACGGAGGACAGAGAGAGTATTTTCGACCGCGGCCTTGACAAGATCATCGGTCTCTTCATCATAGGTATTTTTCCATGTACGCACAGCCTGAGCCTTCTCCTTGGCTGCAAGACCCTGCTCACGGCTTTGAGCAACGCATTTTTCGTAAGCAGCCTCAAGCTGTTCATCTGTAGCATCCTCAGGAAGATCCTCAACGGTCTGCTTTATGAAGTTTTTGTAGTTCTTGACAGTTGTTTTAGCCACTTCTTCCAGCTGGACAAGGAGAGCGGCACCATGACCATGCACACCATTCTCCACTTGGCGTTTGGTGATTTCTTCAACTCGTTCCTGAAGATCTTCTGATCCTTTATCCGCCGCAGTAGCAAATTTGGTTTGCCATTGTCGAAGGTCATTATTCAGTTTTTCACGAAGCTCAACTTCGCTGAGACTGGATTTGGCTGACTCGACCGCTTGGGTTGCAGTAGGCGCTTCGTTGCTGGAATGTGTGGTGTGGGGATTTTCCGACCAGATATCGGATAATTTCTCAGATACTGACGCTGAATTAACGATAGTTGGAACGCTTGGGCTTCCAGAAACGCTGGTTATTCCAGAACTGCCAAACATTAGATTATGCAAGCCTGTTAACATCAGTTTACTTACGACTCGGCAGCGTTTAATGCGGCCTCCAACTTCTTCCCATCTCTGTACCTTCCCAATCTTTCTCGAATCCTGACCAGCTGAGGTTCGACGTTGGCAGCATACAAAATCCGCACCTGCGGCCACAATGTCCGCGAAATGAAAGTAAAAGTCATGTCTTTGCCGGAACGAACATAGGGAAATATGATGTGAGCCACGATGTGATGCCCATGGGCATATGCTGTTTGTGAGAAGGGAAGTATAGTCTTATAGGCGGGAAGTAGTGTGGAGTGGTATATGCCTGAGAGACCGGTCTTGGTGTCATGGTAGTACGGCGCGGTGACGTCGGTAACCTTATTGACGTGAGGGGCAAGGTGCTGCTCATACTGGTCTTTTGCACGAGTTTGTGCTTTTTCTAACTGTGGCCGAATATGCTTATCCCACTGCGCGTCAAGCAGTATTTTAGCCTGCTCCACTCGATGGGCACCATATCTGGTGTACTGAGTCTTCGAAAAATGGGAGACGGGGCTGACCACCTTCGTATCGAAGCTATCGACATAAGGTCGGACTTTCTGGACTTGTGGCGCTACATATGCTTGGAAATAGGGATCGAGGTAGGGCGTGATATATGCCCGGCCACGTAGCCACGGACTGCAGACCTGGGGAGTTGTGTCGGACAGTTGGGAGACCGAAGAGGGACAACGGAAGAGGAGGGTAGCGGTCAAATACCACATAAATAATCTAGAGAGGCCGTTAGCAGAGGTCGGAACAGTCGTCGCGGACCGGGACCGCGTCATGGGACTTGTCGCGTGGCCGACGCAAGGGAGCCGTTTTCACGGTAGAAAGTTTATAGGAAAGAAATGGGTGCTTTATTAAAAGCGAGGTAATACCTTATAACAGTGCTGAATAGGCTTCCCATCATTGTTTTTTTCGGCTTATGAGTACGCGGGCGTACAAGAGCTCCTGATAGATTGTCGATATGGCGGTTGAGACTTCCATTTGTATGTCCGTTGACATGGCCATTAAGCTGACCGTTTGGACTGGATTTCTTAGGCTTTTTGGCCTTGCCGTTCATCTGCGCAGCCATTGCTGCAATGAACGGATTTCTTGTTGAGCAGAAGCTCAGATGTGACAAAGATAAACGATCAGGTTATGAGGATTGGCGGGTGTTGTTTGTAGAGAACTATGTCTGGATGGGACTTTCACATGCAGTTAGCTTTCGTGCGGCAAATTGGACAATGGGTTATTGAGATAGGGATGAAACTTACAAACCTGCTTCAGTCTTCACTCTGGGAAGGGACAGAGAAGAGGAGAGATGGATGGGAGATAGGTGGAAAGGGAGGTGATGGTGTAGCTGGTGTTGATAGTGTGTCCAGGTGCCCTGCTGGGGATTTAAGACGGGCCAGGATGATGCAATGAGGCGCAAAGGACTGCACCTCCACAATCAGGGTCCGAGCGTCAATGTGACGGCAAGACCACGACAGCAGTGAAAGAGGGTTCAAAGAGGGCTGGAAGGGGTGAGTCTATTTGAGTAGTGAAGGGTGAGGTCTTCTCGAAGAGAGCACAAGAGTTAACGTGAGGCACGACGACGGTCTGAGTAAGGAGTAGGAAGTTTTTCCTGCTGAGGCCGCCGAGTGCTTCACATGCGTGCACGTCCCAAGGTTCTGTCTTGAGCCATCTAACCCCATCTGTACACCATGACCGGTGTATATATACATTTTATAGCCCATTGCTATGGGTGAAAGTGGTCGTTATAGCGAATAATAAATTATTTGCGAATGGAGGGTACCCTATGCGCTCCTTAAGCCTCTAAGCATTCGCTTGCGTCTAACTTTCCCTCATATTTGTAATAAGTGGTGCGGCGACTACTCTAAACGTTCCCCCCCCCAACATTTCATCGTCACTTCAACTTTCTCGCCGCCTGGCCCTCCATCAACAAACTTCCCCCCTCTCCCTTCCCTCCCCCCCCTCCCCCCTCCATACTTCCCCTTTCACTTTCACTCCTACGATTCTCTTCTACCACCTACAACCAGTTTATTCTTCTTTGCTCCTTGACTCAGCTGCCCGCGTGCAACCCTCTCGTTCATCCACTAAAACTTCTGGTCTTTGTCCAGCTAATTCCGGTTACAGTGCTTGACGAGCACTTACACTCACACTTATCTTCGACGTCTCCCATGGTTCCTTGAATCCATCCTTTACGGCGGATCTCCCGTTTACGCCTACTGCGATTTTGTTTCCAACTCCTCACTTCTGCGACCGAGTATGGATCCGCAAGTCGAACCGTCTCCGGCCAACGAGCACCCATCGTCTCGGGACATGATGAACGGCCCCTCGTCCGATGACAAATCACACGATAAACAGGCGGATGACGGTGATACTTGTCGGATATGTAGAGGCGAAGGCTCTCTCGATGAGCCACTGTTTTATCCATGTAAATGCAGTGGCAGTATCAAATTCGTCCACCAGGACTGTCTCATGGAATGGCTATCGCACTCGCAAAAGAAACACTGCGAACTGTGCAAAACCCCCTTTCGCTTCACAAAGCTGTATCATCCGCATATGCCGAGCAGCATCCCTACCACTGTCTTTCTTCGCCGGGCCCTCGTACACATTTTGAAACTTCTGATGACATGGTGTCGCATCTTGTTGGTTGGATCTGTATGGCTCATGCTGCTACCATGGTGTATGCGGGTCGTTTGGCGCAGCCTCTTCTGGTTTGCTGACGGCGGATGGGCTCAGGGATTTTACGAGAGCGTGGAAAGGGACTTTAACGCTACCCCATCCCGGCAGCTGGATGTCGATACGATTCAGTCTGCAATTGCAACTGCAGCGGCCTCAAACACATCCCTTTCGCAACCCATACCCGCGTTCTTTATGCCATTTTCTCAGACCCTGAATATAAGTGCGGGCGAGCCTACAGCATGGTACTTGATAAAACGATTCTTCTTCGGAATTCCGTCTTCGCTCAGCGAATCCAATTCTACTGTGCCAGCTAACGTCACCGATCACAGCAACTTTGCGCCGGATGTTTTGGGCAACCCCTCACTACTTTCTAATGTTTCCTTTTTCAAATGGTTCGACTCGCCTGCAGCGAACCGCTTTCTCATAGATGTTGTAGAAGGCCAGATCATTACCCTTCTGGTTGTGGTTGCCTTCGTTTTAATTTTTCTCATTCGGGAGTGGGTTGTCCAACAACAGCCGGTAATCAACATGGTAGCGCTTGGGGGACACAATGCTCCAGCCGTCGAACCTATAGGAAGAGCCGAGGACGCTGAGCTCGACGAGGAAGCAGTGGAAGAAGGAGCTGCAGAAGAAGAGGATGATGATGGTGACGAAGAGGATGATGACGGTGACGAAGAGGATGATGATGGTGGCGAAGAGGACGAGATATCCGAGGAAGAACGAGACGCCTATGAACAACGTCGGGAATCGACGATACAGGAAGAAAGACGCGAGCAGCAAACAATGTGGAGGACCTGGAATAATAGCGAAGATCTTCCAGAAGAGGTACGGATAGCATTCGCAGAGGGTTCAAGCGAAGATATCGCTAGGATTCTCGCAGCATTGCCTCCTGAAGAGTCCAGGAAATTACGAGACAGCCTGACTGATCTTTCCCAGTCGATAGAAAGCGAGAGCAGACTATCCGAGGGTGGTGATGAGATCCATGACGACCAGGATTCTACTGGAGCATCGGGTGGAGATTCAGGTATCGACTCGATTGCAACGTCGGCCGGAAATGCAGACATTGATCCTTCGGTTGAGTCTTCACTCCAGCGTCCGAACATGCCAGCCCGGGATCGATCATTCATGGCCACTGGCATACGTCGGGAGCTGGAAGAAGGAGAGTCTTGGTCCTTTTCTGGTATCGCCCCCAACACTGCAGGAGAAGAGGCATCGTTGCAAGTGGAGAGACCAGAAGTACCCGATTCTTGGGAAGATCAAGAAACCGGCATAGCAGACCAGGACCAAGGGAGCGACCACAGTAGCGAGAGTTGGCAGCAGGTTCCTATCATGCTTGCAGATGATAGCACAGATCCAATCGCGGGAGCCCGTCAAGTAAAAGCGCAAGGGAAGACTAGAGCTTTGATGGAAACCGCCGACAGACCAGTTGGAGAGCAGGTGGGAACATCATCCTTTCTAGAAGCCTCTTATCCAGCAGCTCCTGAGGAACCGCGGATTGTGCACGTTACAGAAAGCGAATCGTCAGCCGGCCCTGCTCGTGTTGTAGACTCAGAGACCGAGCCACGTGCGGAGGAAGAGGTGGACCGACCAGTTCCCGTTGACCCAGAGCCAGCAAGGCAGCACGCTCAACGCCCTGTCGGTTTAGTTGGACGAGCTATAGATTGGCTCTGGGGCGATGTCGCGCCAGATGCTGTCCAAGGGGTGGATGATGGCATTAATGATGAACACGTGGTGCAAAATTTTGCAGATGAGGCACCTTTCGTGCCATTTGTAGGCAATGAACCACGCGAGCCACCCATTCCAGCGGTTCAGGATCCTGAGGTTGCTGCAGCCGCTGCTCAAGCGGGCATTGACATTAATGACCAAGACGCCATTGATGAGGCCGAGGACCTTGAAGGCATCATGGAGTTGATCGGAATGCAAGGACCTCTGACTGGTCTCTTCCAGAATGCCATGTTCAGCGCCGTTTTGATTGCTGCTACGGTTGCCGCTGCTGTCTGGTTTCCATACTTATGGGGTAAAGTGGTACTACTATTCATGGGTAGCCCCATCTCCCTATTCATCAAACTTCCCCTCCAGCTACTTGCGGTTCTTGCTGATGTCGTCGTCGATACTGCAATTTGTATAGCAGCAGGAGGAGTGTTCTGGGGTACCCGGGTCATTCGGACGATAGTATGGGGCTTCTCATTCGGTCAACTCTCCGCATACGTGGAAAAACCAATCGCCATTGTTGCAAAACCTGCACAATCGATAGCGATAAATGCCATGGAGAGGATGGGGAAACTCATAGTTGAATCCTCCGTGTTATCGAGCCCGAACTACTTCCATCTTTCAGTCAACTCTCACATAGCATTGCGAACCATTCAGAATGCAACATCGACCGCGTTCAACCAGACTGGAGAAGCCATCATCTCATGTTATGAGGCTGCTACGTCTCCAACTTCTGGTGAGACGGCACTCATGTTTGCTCGTCAACTTCCTGCGACCGTACAGCTGATATTCGCTACAACGTTTGTCAAGGTCCAGCAAACCGCATCTTGGATATGGGCATCCAAGTCATATAAAATTACCCTGGACCTTGGGCAGAGTATGCAATCTTCAAATACTGCGATCGAAGAATGGACCACAACGGATCGAGTGATCGCCATTCTTGCAGGATATGTTTGCTTTGCCGTTATTGGAGCGCTCTACGTCAAACGAGGAGCACCTTTCACATCGTCGCAGCAAGGCCGCATAGTTGAAGGCATCGTTGCAGAACTTTTACAACAAGCAGGGGGCGTTGTAAAAGTCATTCTGATCATAAGCATTGAAATGCTCGCTTTTCCATTGTACTGCGGCTTGCTTCTCGATATAGCCTTGCTACCTTTGTTCGAAAACGCGAGCCTCTATTCAAGATGGCAGTTTACTTTCACAAAGCCTTGGACTTCAGGATTTGTGCATTGGTTTATCGGTACCTGCTACATGTTCCATTTTGCATTGTTTGTCTCCATGTGTCGCAAGATCATGCGCAGCGGCGTTCTCTACTTCATTCGCGATCCAGACGATCCCACCTTCCACCCAGTTCGCGATGTGCTGGAGCGCAGTGTTACCACTCAGCTACGCAAGATCGCTTTCAGCGCACTAGTCTATGGCGGTCTTGTTATTATCTGCCTAGGCGGCGTTGTATGGGGTCTGGACAAGACTAGCAGTGGCGTTCTTCCGATCCACTGGGTCAATCACTCACCATCTCTCGAATTTCCTATCGACCTGCTCTTCTACAACTTTCTCACGCCCCTGGTCATCAAAATCTACAAGCCAAGCGAAGGCCTACATCAGATGTATGAGTGGTGGTTCCGAACCTGTGCCAGGCTCCTTCGTCTCTCAAGCTTTCTCATTGGCGAAAAGGTCGCTGAGGAGGAAGGCCACCATGTAAGGCCTACGTGGCCGAGCTGGTTTGCCGGCGTGAAAGGTGATGCACGGAAACCCATCATGCCAAATGATCAAGAGAAGGAGTCTGAAGAGTCTGCTCGGGGAGCGTACTTTGTTTTTGATGGCAAATATGTGCGTGCTCCTGCTTCAGATCAAGTCCGGATACCCAAGGGACAAGCAGTGTTTGTTGAAGTAGATCATAATAATAACCGCAAAGACGGGAAACCGGAGCATAGCGGTGTACACGCTCGCGACTCGGATATGGTTACTGTGGTTTATATCCCTCCACGGTTTCGAATTCGCATAGCCCTGTTTATTCTTACGATTTGGGTCTTTGCAGCGGTTACTGGTGTCAGCATTACGGTCCTTCCCCTCCTCTTTGGCCGCTATTTGTTCTCACTTATTCTTATGCCCCCCGTGGCGATGAACGACATCCATGCCTTCTCCTTAGGGATATACACTCTTGGCGCCATGGGGTACGCGGTATATCAACTTTACAAATTACTTGCCTACCAATACCCTTCCCTTTCCCCCTTTCAGAAGATCAAGACTGCAGCGGCGGCAGTATCCAAGACGGGAGCCCGCATCCTCCGTGTAGGTTACGTCTACACTTGCCTGGTCCTTCTTGTCCCAATTCTCTTCGCGCTTTGCCTGGAACTGTATATTCTCATTCCTCTGCACGCCTACCTGGGACCGAAAGAACCGCACGTGGTACATCTGATCCAGGACTGGACGCTTGGTTTCCTGTACGCCCGTCTCGCTGCCCGGTTCCTCTTCATGGATCGCAATTCCATCCCGGCTCGTGCCTTCCGCGCAGTCATTGCGGATGGGTACACCAATCCTAATGCTCGCCTCGCAACGCGCTGCTTCCTTGTTCCTATGCTGTTTAGCGCGGCCGTATTGTTCCTGATCCCAGGAGCACTGGCTTGGTTGCTGAACAGGACAATCTGGCTCAGTTCCAGCGACGCTTTCAAGTCTCAGGTCTGGAGGTTCTGCTATCCCTGTGTGGCGTCCTTCGTTGGCTTGGTCTGGGCTGGTAAAGAAGGGGCGAGCATGGTTAACAAATGGAGAATGGTAGTTAGAGATGAGGTCTACTTGATTGGGGAGCGGTTGCATAATTTTGGTGAGAAACGTCCACCTGCGGGGACTGGGATAGTGGCCGAGTCGCGGTAGTGGTTATGTCTCGCCTGCTTTCACAAGGAGTCGGTGATTTTTAAATTCGGTTCGAGGCATGGCGGGTTCTTAACTTTCTGTGTTACTGTTAGGTTCGTTCGCTTATTTATAGAGTTATTGTATAGAATGATACGTAGTTCTGCAGTTCATGGTTTCTGAAACATTTCACAACAAAGACATCGATGATGTCGTTGCATCCATTCACAAGTTTCCCGTATAGTGGTCAAAGAAGCTTGTTTAGGACGTATTGGGTTGAAGAAACGGAAATACGTATTATTTCCGGAAACTCTAGGATGTGATCATAGTATTGACTCCTTGACCGAGACGTTTCACTTTGCAAAGTGGGAGTATTAGATCTTGCCTAGGGGCTCTGACACTGTCTGGTGGTGGATGATATAATCTTGTGGTCCGTGCACTCCAGCCTGCCCGCAGTCGACCTCATGGCGGATCTACCTGTAATACGCATTCCAGACATAAAGAGCGCACTGTACTCCGCATTTTTTTTTTCTCCCTCTTTTACTACCTATATCCAACAAACCAAATGAATCCACAAAACCGCAATGTTTAACTTCTCTAACCTGGTACAGAAGGCCCAACAACTGATCATCGAACCCACCCTCTCCGTTGCAGGTCCTACCTCCGACCGCAGACCCTCGAAAGCCACACTCTTCCGACACCAATTCAGACTTCCAGACTCGCAGTCTCCGCTCCAAGAAATCACCGCTGAGCTTACGCTTTCACCTCATCACTCGCAACGGAGTGCGTCTGGCGAAGTTGGCTCCCCCGAGAAGGAACGCACTCAAGGGAACCATTACGTTGGAAAGCTGCATCTTAGCGAGCAGTTTCTTTGCTTCTCGACCCATGGGTCAAGCTTCATAAGTACTGCGAGCTTGAGCTCCTCGAGCAGCTTCACCGGGCAAACCCATGGAGCTGGCCCCGCCGGAAATGGCTTCACATTGCCTCTATGCGCTATCCGAAGGGTGGAGCGCTTGCACAGCCAAAGTTACATGTTCGCGCTGGCTATAACTACTTGGAATGGCTCTGCCGATGGGAAGAGAAAAAATGTTGCCCCGAGTGGTCAGAAACTCACAATCCAACTTGCTGGCAGCCGAATACAATGTGAGAGGTTCTGCGATGGGCTGAAGAAAGGATTGAGGGCAGGCGTCAAAGAGATTGAAAACCTCCGATCTGTGGTTTCCGAATGCTATTCCGAATATCTGCTTGCGGAAGACGAGGAGAAATCAGAGGGTGGGGAGCAGGGGAAGACTGCTCGCGAGCATCCTGATACGGGACTTGGACTGGTATTCAAGTATCCAGGGAATGCCAGAAAGCTGAGGGATGCAACGAAGATAAGGTTATGGCGCGAGTATCTTCGAGGTAATGTATCTGTAGCCCCGGATATATGGGTATTTGCTAACGGGTAGATGCAGAGAACGGCCGTAATGCCACCTTAATTCGCCAACCCACTTTCCACAAACTTATCCGAGTCGGTTTACCCAACCGGTTACGAGGCGAAATATGGGAGCTCACGTCCGGCTCCTTCTTTTTACGGCTCCAAAACCCTAAACTCTATACTGAAACACTTGCGAGATTCTCCGGGAGAGAGTCTTTAGCAATAGATGAGATTGAAAAGGATTTGAATAGAAGTTTACCAGAGTACCCAGGCTTCCAAAGCGAGGAGGGCATTGGCCGGCTGCGCAGGGTTTTAACTGCCTATAGCTGGACAAACGAAGAAGTGGGTTATTGTCAGGCAATGAACATCGTTGTGGCAGCGTTATTAATGTACGTCCCTACGTTACCGATTCAAAAGTTATTCACTAAACCACCTAGATATATGTCTGAGTCTCAGGCATTCTTTCTATTGTCCGTTCTATGTGACCGACTCCTCCCTGGTTATTACTCGACGACTATGTATGGAACCCTTTTAGACCAAAAAGTCTTCGAATCGCTCGTCGAAAAGACCATGCCAATTCTCTGGGACCATCTCCAAAAACATGACGTTCAGCTATCGGTGGTGTCCCTTCCTTGGTTTCTGTCGCTTTATATCAATTCCATGCCCCTCATCTTCGCCTTCCGTGTCCTAGATGTTTTTTTTCTCGAGGGTCCAAAGGTCTTGTTTCAGATTGGCCTGGCCATTCTAAGAATCAATGGAGAGGAGCTTCTGGATGCTACTGATGATGGTACATTCATCTCAGTCCTGAAGTCCTACTTCGCCCGTCTGGACGAGTCCGCTCATCCAAAGTCCGAGAATCCGAAGTTACGGGCAGTCACCAGGTTTCAGGAGCTCATGGTCGTCGCCTTCAAAGAATTTGCTGGGATCACTCAAAACACCATTTCAGAGCAGCGGGCCAAGCATAAGGACGCCGTCCTAGCGAATATCGAAAACTTCACGAAACGAACATCTATCCGAAATCTGGGACCTGAGAGCAAACGTCTAAGTCCTAATGATCTGGGCTTTCTTTACGACCGCTTCTACGCTATTCTTTATGAGCGACAGCAGCGCGCAGAGATCATGCAGCAGGAGGCTGATAGGAAGGTCAAGGCGGCGAAAGCTAAAGCAATGGAGGTTATGACTGGGATGGGTGGCAATGCCGTGGAAAAGGGGAGAGTTGGGCTTGGTCCCAGTCCGACGCAGATGGACTATGATGGGTTTAGGGAGTTTCTTGCCGGCATTGCAAAGTGGGCTGTGACAGACTCGCCGACGTCACCACCTGAAGCGAGTGGCGAGAAAGCCGGTCACTCATACTTTGGCAATAGTATGAGAAGCCGCCCGCCGATGTCACCGTGGGGAACAGGTCCCGAACCCGCTGACCATGAGTTCATGAGACGGCTGTTCCGGCGCTGGGATACGGACATGACCAACTCCCTAAACCTCCAAAATGTTGTGACCGGGTTTGCCCAGGTCAAGGGCACCAAAGACATCATGTCAAACATCAGCTACTTCTTCGAGCTCTACGACGACGATGGTGATGGCCGAGTGGATCGAGAAGGGATTCTCCGCATCTCAGAAGCACTTCTTTTCCTCTCACGACGCGGGATGGGGGAATACTCACCCTCCCATTCGACAGTGGATCTGCAACAGGGAGGTTCCCCTGAACGACACAGTAACCGTGACGAGCAGTTCTTGAGCAGTATATCGGCATTCATTCGTCGTTGCTTCGAATACGCTGATCCAGATCACCCTTCAAACCAACATCAACCCCTCAGCGATACGGTCGAAAACCCAGACGACAACTTCGCCATTGGCACAGATGACGAAGACGACTTGATTGATCTGAAATCTGAGCCCACGACCCCAGTTCCTCAAAAACCTTCATCTCCCAAAGACCACATTAAACATCCTCTCTCGCCCATCCCATCCAACACCGACCCTCTTTCCAGTACATCCACTCCAACCTCTCCCGACCCCAACCTCCCCGCCAGAACCGAAAAAGCCAAAGCTGCTAACAAGGCCCTCGACCCCAACAAACCCCTCTACATCACCCTCCCGACCTTCCGAATGGTCATCCTCGCCGACGAAATCCTGGAGCAATTCTTCGAGCTCGGCTTCTCCTCCAGCTTCCGACTCGCCGACGCGCCGCTCCCGTCCTCTGCCTCTTCCTCGTCAAACTTAACGACATTCGCCAACGCCGGCAATAAGTCCGCGACAACCGGGTTGGGTATTGGAGGAAGTGTGGGAGGTGCGAATGCGGGAATTGTCCCGCCTGGGAAGGGCTTGAGGGGCATGTTGGATAATATTGTTAGTGATGGGATGAGGGTTGCGGCGGAGGTGAGGAGGCGGATGGAGGAGGCGCAAAGGGAGATGGATCGGGAGGCTAGGCATGGGCGGGAGGAGGAGGATGAGGAGGATGAAGGGGCGTCTGGGGCTAAGGATGCGGATTTGTTGGAGGGGGCGGAGACGGAGGATGTGGAGGTTGAGAGAGGGAGTGCGCCAGATTTGCTGGGGGTAGGGGAGGGGAGTGGTATGGGTGCGGGTGTGGAGGCAAGGAGGAATAGGAGTGCGAGTGATGCTAGTCGGAAGGTTGTCGAGTTTGAGCGGTAGGAGGGCTTTTTGAGCGCGGAGGGTTGCATGGAATGGCTTTGTGTAATGGGGTGAGGGAATTGGTATTTGGAGTTTTTATGTATGGTATTGGAGTGTATTCAGTCTAGAGTTACTGCTATGGTACCTATTAGGCCGGTGAATTCAATCATGGGCGCCTTTTCGGTTCATTTTTTCACAAACTACTGGTTTATAGGAGCCTTCTACCTCAAGATACCTGTTCACAGGAACCTATAGCCATATTCCACTGTCTCTGGTCTTTATCTAAAAGGCCTTACCTTACTTTATACTATCCCTATCCCAGACGGCATACGATACCGGCCTTAAATTCTATCCTTTATTTCCCAGTGGTACATCGCGTGCTCCTGGCCTTCACTCTCCCTGCACTCACCTTCGTAAAACGGCAGGTTTTTAAATACTGGAACGCATGGGAGAGGGCAGTGCTAACCATCTTTCATGACGCGGCTTGAAGACGGGAGGAGGGCAGATGTAGGGTGCATAAGCGTCGATGAAGGAAGTGGACGAGAGTGGGGAAATATGGGCACAGGAAAAAGGGGGGGGGGACTGAGGGGTATTGGGGAAGGGCTTGAGGGGGAAAGGGGATGGATGGAAATGGGAGGTGTGGGTTGGACGTGGATGGGTGGGAACTGAAAGATGTAAATTAAGAGGTATGTATTGAGGGGAGTAGATTTTGAAAGGACTCGGGTAGTGTAAACTAACAGGAGTAAGTAAAGTATGATTAAGGGACCTCAAATAGTTGTAGTCGTACATACCTAACTTAACCTTCAAGCCTTTTTAGTCCAGACTCGGATAAGCTTGCGTGAACCAACGAGATAGATAGAAGTAAACTAATCTCGTCTAGTCCATCCAATCCGAGGGGTCTAATTTATAGCTTAAAGTAAATATATATATATATATATATATATATATATATTATAGGCCTCTAGTTGTGTCAAACTTGCCGAGTCTACTATCGTGAATACTACTATTATTATTAAGGGTAGTGCTCCGGTCTAGGTGTGAGCCGGATATCAACGCGGCTACGTGCCCTATGAAGTCGTGTGCTTGCCTCTTTTTATAATGTTTTCTGGCGTCGTTATCTGCGGTTGCATTTCCAGTGTAGTAGATATACATTCTAAACCTCTCAAAATAAAGGAAGAGATACGGATACAAGTACCCCAAGCCAACGTAATTCATTATTATAAAGCGCATGAAGAACATGCCGAATGTATTGGTTGGTGTCCATGATTGGAATGCCTGTCGATCCTTAAACTTGAAACTCGTATATCAGGACTGTGCTAAATGTCTTGCCTATGTACTCATAAACTATCTGGAAAGCTGACTTGGAATGAAGAAACATGCCGTTACTTTCCAACAGTGTATGCTCTGTAATCAAGATGAAATAGGAGACGGAAGTAAGAAGAACGCGGAATAGCCGAGTCTCAAGTGGAAATGGGAACATGTTTGCAAACATAGCTGGCATCGGTATCTTTCTCAACAGCATTATAACACAACGTAAAAAGACCCAATTCCAACTGTAATAAACCCTGAGGGATTTCAATGATTAAAGTATATTCGTCCCTAACATAGGCCATCTCCTAAGTTCGCTTAAAAGCAGAACTCAGAGCGGCATTGAACACTGGAGCCGTGTCCGAGTACTGTTCTATATTTGATTTCCACATGGAAAATAAATTTTGGTCTTCCCTCTTGACCCCTCTTGCTCCAGTTGTCTTCTCATCCCCACACCAGAGTTGTTAACCAATTAGAAGCAGAAGACTTGGTCCTCCAGCTTGCTAACTGGGCGCGCCTTCTCGTATCCGAGTTCGAGAGTGGCCTTCTTCATAGCGCTGACCATAGGAGGGGGACCGCAAACCAGGATCTTGACGTCTTTAGCTGGCGCAGGGAGACGAGCCTATAAGTATGTCAGTTAACTGCCCCCCAGAAATCGAAGGCCGAATAACTTCATACCTTGATCATCTCCGGTGTAACGAATCCAATACCACCATCCCACTTCTCCGGCGGGTTATTCAACACATAGTACACACGGAACTTATCATCCTTCGCGGCCAACGCATCCAAATCCTCCTTCAGCAAAATATCCTCCGGGTTCACATTCGCGAAGATCAAATCCACCATGGTCCGATCCCCCTGTTCCCTCCCCCGAATAACCGCCTTAATAATCTGCAACATAGGCGTAATACCCGTGCCACCCGCAATCATACCAAAGTGCCTAACCATATTCGGGGTATACACCATGGCGCCCTTGGGGCCCTTAACCTTCATTGTTTGGCCAACCATGAGCGAGGCGACGTGCTTGGAGATATTTCCCGTAGGGTAGGACTTAATTAGGAGGTCGAAGTAGCCGCGCTCGAGGTCCGAGGAGATGGGGGTGTAGGAGCGGACGACTTCTTTGGGTTGACCGGCGATGGTGGCGGCGAGGGAGATGTGTTGGCCGATGGGGAGCCCGAGGATGTCGGTTTCATTCGGGAGTTTGAAGCGGTAGCTACATTGATATCAGTATCTCTGATTCATAAAAAGTCATTGCGATTCGTGCCGTACATGGCGGTGTTGTGGGAGAGGATGGTTTTCTCCTTGAGCTCGAACTCCTGAAATTCATTGGGCTTGAGGACCTTGCGAGGAGCTGGAGAGAGTCAGAACCACAGCATTACAGAGCTGAATGGACTTCTTACTGTTATTGTAGATCTTCCATGCCGACAACACCGCAGCCAGAGCTACAGCGTATGGCAACCACTCTTTCTTGACAATCGCGACACCGACAATCAAGAGTCCGGAAGGGATATAGATGCCATGGATGTACTGGGGCGCCATAAGGGAAGACATGGCGGAAGAGATTGAGAGGATTGACGCAAGGGAAAGAGGACGGTTGAGAATAAATTAATATACGTGTTTTAAAGGTCCGTCGCCAGCATCCGGTTAGAAAGAGAGGGACTCGGAGTGTGGGGTTGGCACTTGGGAGTGATATCTTCGGTTCGCCCCGAGTTCAAAAAAAGTTAAAATGTCCCGAGATATTCCCGTTCAGACCACCAACTAGTTTAAGATCTTTCATTGGCAGAATACAGGATCTTGGCAGGGTCAAACACCGAGGTTAGACGCGTGCGAGTGCAGCAAAGTCAACTGGAGACGTGAATTTATATATGGATCGTTTATTCTATACCCATAAGTTCTCTAATGGTCATCCTCTGAGGTCAAAGTACGGGCCTGATGCATGTCCTGGATAAAACAATCCTGAAGACGATTAGAGGGGGATCTTCCGAATGGCTTCATTCACGGAATCTTCAGTTCTCTACCGCCCCTATATAGATCAGATCTATCACATCATCCAATTCCTATTGAGAAATGCACATGCGCCTTTTACCATTAACTATAACAGAGAAACCTCATATGATTTCAGTCGTTGGCGTGCTGTATGGAGCATCTAGAAGAGGTTAGCCGTGGGGACGAGAAACCCGTATCTGGTTCGGTTCTGGGTAAAACTGTTAAAAACAGGAGTATATACCAAGCAAGACAAGGGCAGTAGACTTAGTAAAAACACGAATGACATTATGTAGCGGGACGTCCGAGCTACTTTTTATACTTATATTGGTGTCGAAAAGACTAAAGAGATTGAACTAAAACTTCGGTCAGTGTTCTGATTAATAGACACGCGGGGGTAAAACTTACTCATCACCAGCTGTAACAATAGCATTTCCATTTCCTCCCTGTACAAAGCCCAAGATACCGCCACCTTCGCCGCCGCCCCTGTGCCCTCTCCATTCGCCGACTAGGCCTTTTTGGGCGGCCGCCGTGCCTCCCCTAGCATCCCATCTCCTAACCACACCATCATAACCGCACGAAGTCAACAGCCAGCCGGAGCTCTTGACGAACTCAACCTTGATGACAGCGTGCTCTCCTTGGTCGTCTGCATGTGCACCTTCAATCCTTCGTCGAACTGCAAAACGATGTGCGGTGTCGAAGAGTGTGATGGAGGAGTCCACATTGCCTATGGCCATGAGAGTAAGGGGTGCTTCGGAGAATGCGATCGTCTCAACATTATCATTACCGGCCTGCAGCGCAGCCAGGATCTGTCCGGTCTGTCCAGCGGACGATGATGCGGAGGCTTTACCTGCGGCTTTACCCTTTGAAGCGCCAGTGGTAGCTGAGCCAATCTTGGGGAGTCCGATGATTCGGACTTGTCCTTCCGGGCCTCCTACTACAACAAAAGCGCCATTCGGCGGGATACCAACGCTGTATAGGCCGCCTTCCACACGGAAACGCTCATCTTGCCCGGTTTGTCCCACGACTGCTTGTCCCCCTTGTGCTCCAGCGACACCGGAAGACGCAGCTTCACCGAACACATCCCAAACGTAAAGGCTAGAGTCTTCGGAGACCGTGGCGAGAAGCTTTCCATCCGGCGACCAAGTTCCAGCTGTGCAAGACTCGGTATGAAGATAGTACGCCTGTAGAACGGTCAAGGGGCTCGCTTTATCGGCGGCGTTGATCTGGTAGACCCAGACCGAACCATCGTTCGCTCCCAAAGCCACCACATTTGGATGTTCCGGATGAGGACATGGTATCAACCAATTGATCTCTTCCACCTCTTGCGCCTCAGCCAGGAACTTCCAACGCTTGCCTGCCGGTTCGCCCTGGTGTGCCCTTAACTTCCCATCAAGACCTGCCGAAACCACATACTGTCCTTTCGGTAAGGTGAAGGTAACGGCATTAATCGAGTCTGTATGTCCGGACAATTCGTAAAACGCCTTAAGGCCCTCCCGAGCTTCTCCTTGGGCGGGGGCAGGCCCCCCCGACGAAGCGTCGAATATGTAGCCTATGTCGTCACCCCCTCCAGTCGCGATAAGCTCAGGATGAACTGGATGTTGCGCAATGCAGAATATGCTGTCTTTATGGCTGTCGAAGTGGGCGACACTATCGTTTTGCAGTTGAATCTCGTACTCGTCGCCGTCTTCGTCGTCCCCCGAGTCCATTGGGGCGTCGCCATCGTCGGCCAACTCTTCGCCTACTTCGGTGGGATCGAGCATGGCGTCGTCCTCATCGTCGTCTTCTTCACGGTCCTCGGTATGGGGATTATGCGCTGACATGGCGGGAAATAGTAACAGGTGTGTTGAACTGGTGCAGTGGCTCTGGAGAAGGTAAAGGTGCGTATTATAGCCGTGGTGGTTGGGGGTGCTTAGAAATGCGGATGACCGACCAGCATGAGGGGAACGTTCAAGAACATTTTTGTTCTGGGTGGGGGCCAGAGTTTAGTTCTGCATATCCCCGCCACGGGACCACATCTACGCTACGGAAGTGCACAGCGTATACCAGCCGATATAATGAAACACGTGATTTATAAAGTACGTGGATAGGATATATAACCGTCACCCTAGCTTACAGCTTCGCGCCCTTTGCTCTTCTGCTCTCCTTCTCCTTGTCCCGTAGGAGTCTCCGTAATATCTTACCGCTTGGGCTCTTTGGAATGACATCGATAAATTCGACACCACCGGCTATCCACTTGTACCGGGCCTTGTGTTCTTCCACATGTTTTTGGATCTGGCGGGCCACCATGCGGTCACTCTCTTCCAGGCCCACAGCGGGGGATTTCACGACAAATGCCTTCGGGACCTCTCCCGCAGCATCATCCGGTACTGGGATTACAGCGCAGTCGTTGACAGCAGGATGGGTGAGGAGATGAGCCTCCAGCTCGGCGGGTGCGACTTGATGGCCCTATCATCACATTAGACTTGTTTATTCCAAACCCAAAAGAGCTACTTGCCTTGACTTTGATAAGCTCCTTGATGCGGTCTACAATAAACACATGCTCGTTCCCGGAAGGAGCCCTGCGTATCACAGCCTCATCTCCAGTGCGCATATATCCGTCCTGGAAAGTTTCCTTATTTGCTTCGGGTCTGTTCAAGTATCCGAGTACGACTGACGGGCTTTTTACGAGCAATTCTCCAGGCTGATCATACCCTGTTACCTCGTTTCCTTCAATCGTTACGATCTTGCACTCTACCCCCGGTAGGAGAGAGCCCGAAGATCCGAACCAGATATCGTCGGGGCTAGTAGAGCAAACAACCGTGCATGTCTCAGTCAAACCTAACGTATGATGTTAGCCCCATTCGCCCGCTTGTTCGATGTTAATATTACTTACCGTAACCCTGCCGGATAGACCATGAAGGGAAGATTCTGTGTATGTCGTCGGCCGTCTCCTTCCCAAGAGGTGCCGCGCCGGTGAACAGTGACCAAACGCTGCTAAGATCGTAATTGGATAAGAGGCTCGCGTTCTTGGTCATCTGAATGATGATGGGCGGTACCTAGTCACAGCAGTTAGTGGCATGATTTTTGATATGTTCCATAAGCATTACCAGATATAGAGAATGGATCTGAAATCTTTGTATAGATTCCAGAAATGTGGTGAACTCGAACTTGGGCAACACTATGACCCCATCGCCTCGATAGACACTCGCATGGCAAATGACTACGAGTCCATAGATATGGCTCATAGGTAGAAGTCCAAGCGCATTCTCGACATAGCCTACTTGACTGAGTGGCTCTTTCTTCCTCTCTCTATAAGGCTTTTCAAATGCAGTTATTTGCATGGTATTAGCGATTACATTCCTGTGAGAAATCATGACACCTTTCTTCATGGAGTCAGTACAAAGTCGTAAACGCAGACAATAATACACCTACCGGTAAGCCTGATGTGCCGCTTGAGTAGCAAAGAAACGCTGTCCGCTTTGCTCCTTCCCCTAGCTGCCAGTTCAAGGCCTCCAAACGAGCAAGTCGCGAACCTTCTTGTATCAAGTCATTCACCGACTTCAGACCTTTGCAATCTCCAAATTGAGCAGGCAAATCGAGAATATAAATGCGATCATTCCGGATCCCGGCCTTTCGTGCAGCCTCTTGCGCAGTCTTGAGAAGAGGAGCACAGGTGAACAAGCACTTTGCACCGGAGTCCTTGAGCTGGTATTCGAGCTCAGCTGCAGAATACGCTGCGTTCGCCGGCGACTGCAGACCACCTAAGCGATGTGCTGCCCATGCAAGTGTAAGGGTATCAAGCTTGGAGAGTTAGGATTATAAGTATAGTAAAGGCTTCAGCAAGCTTACAGTGTTGACAGAGAAGACGGCAATGACCTTATCCCATTCCGAGCCCTTGTTGGGATGCCATCCAAACTCCTTCGCCAACCCACGTGCAAGGTAATCAATGCGTTCCTTAACCTCTAGCGCCGAGTATGTTTTGCCAGTTAGGCCGCAGGTGAAAGGCGCTTTCGAGTATCCTAGGGGGTATCGTCCGAAGTTCTCGTCAAACATGAAATCAGAAATTGGGATTGAATCTGGTGGGTTCATTGGGAGTGCTGGCACCCATGATGGGGCATGGAATGGCATGCTGAAACGGAGCTGTACAACACTATTAAGCCAGACATCATTGGAGGGCATCATGTGGTCTCGTACCTGAGTATAAATAGTGAAGGTGGCTGAAGAATACAAATTGAGTAACGTGAAGTATGAAAAATGCAGGAGAGATCAGGAAAAAGAGAAATGGAGAGGCCCCTTAAGAGGCGTACTTCTCGTCGCCATTGTATGGCGCTGTGTGGGGAAGGTAAACTGGGGAAGCCAAGCTCTTCTACCGAGGGTAATGATCATAGCCAAGGTTGGGGAACCCTACCGAGCGTGGGGGACTCCTGCTGTTGTAGTCTGTGTTCTAAACTTTGATCGTCAACACATTATGGAATCCTGCAAGCTTTCACCAATTATTTATGACCATAACCATGCATGCTATACGGAGACAACGCGTAAACTTGCGCATAATCTCTGAAGTATTTCCGGATCCAACCTCTACCTATCGCAATTTGACGAGACCAAGTTGTGGTAGTACGTCATATTCGATTAAGTGGAGGCTCTGCGCTGATCGACGCCTTCCACCCCCCGCCGCTTCGTGAAAGTTCAAGACCCGTCTGGGTGTTATCTCGGGAACGACTCGGTACATGTCTTTCTTCATAGACGGACGTTCGAGCCAGTATATTATTATGTAGCATATTATCAGTGCATAACCCCTTCATATTGTGACAGCTGACTGTTAGTTATGGTTCCGGTTGGTCCAGGTTCAGGTTTGTCTAGATTCGATTCATACAAGCTCATTCTGCTTGTTCAAAATTCGTTTCATTCAAATTCTTGTAGAAGAGTGTACAATAGTTCTTTCCATGCTATTAGAACTAGGGTATCTCGTTCAATCTCATTCTCCTATCGAATAGAATTAATAATAACTCAATATAATAATTCAATTTGACATGCTACCTGGGTCCAAATCAGGTCTATGAACACGTGATATCGATGCTTAAAGCGTCTCCCTGGAGCCCAAACCCTTTGCCTTTTTTTCGCCTTATACCATTCCATTCTAGCTATGGTGAGCTTTTCACCAGCTATCTACCACTTATCACGGTTCTACATCTGCCAGAGTTGCCGCTTGGCAACACTAGGGTTGTTATGATACGGCCTACTATCACAGCACAGGAACCACTTGGGATAATAACAGTGTGGTATAAGGGGTCGGAACGCAGAAGACTACATGCGTTGGTGAACAAACATAATATAATATTCTACAAAAAGCAGAGCTTGTTCGGACTCTGAAAGGTATAGAGAAAAGTCTAATATTATGGTAGTGGGTCGCTGTTGTTTGAAAGTGGTCATTTGAACTGATGTCAATCTCCTAGCAAAGTGGAACCAAACTTTCTCCGAAGCTCCGCAAAAGAATATCGAACTTGGTCCTTTCACATATAAGCAAATTTATTGGTTTAATCCTTATATAAGCAGCCTTCTATTGGCGAATCTGTACGGCTTAGCGCATTCTCGGGAGAGCGTCTGATTCATGAAATAACCTATTCACTTCATCACATCGGTAGTTTACTATTTATTCCTTATACTTTAGTAAAGTAGATTCGTAGACCTTCGAAGGGTGGTCCCAAGAAAACGGGGCATGAAAAGAGGGAAAGCTTTAGTCAGAGTCTAACTGTAATAGATAGTGGTTCAGTCATATCTTGTTGATATAACCGGAGTATGGCTTGCATCTAATCAAGGAATCGTGCTTTATAGCTACGACTATATCTATCTATTGCCCTCTCCTAATGTAAACAGAGCATTAGATAACCAAGCGATTCAAGGATACGTGCTTCCAAGGTATTTCCAAACTCATCTATAGCTTCTCAAATAGTCACTGACTGCGCATCTGGTCCCCGCTGAGTGATACCCATGATACACCTCGAGAGGTAGTGTGGGGCTCAAGTAAGATCTTTGCTCTATCCTAAGCAATGGTCCAACCCAGAATCAATAAGGATCCCACCCATGATTAATCTTACAATATCTCGCACTACCCTCCTTCCTCAACCGATTAATCTCACTCGCCACATTCCTCGCCGCCTGCTCCCTCTCCACCCAACTCTCCGCGTCCACATGCCACACATTATTCCTCTGTGGCCGTCTCTGCTTCCGCTCTTCACCGCCCACCTCCTGTCCCCTCTCACTCCATCGTAGCCAATTAAGCAACTGTACAGAAATAACGCCCGCCGGCAGGCTAATAATATCCGCCGTATTCTGCGGTATCCATCCCTGACTCAGGTTGAGGTACTCGATTTGGCACCAGTGCTCTGTCCAGTCCGGTCCGACCGGGCCGTTAGCCCTAACCCATTCGTCCTGCGCTCTATCCGCTGCGGAGGTTTGCGGAGTGGGATCTCGGTCGCCGCCCCAGGTCAGCGCCTTGAACCAGGTGCAGCCTTCTAGATCGAGCCATTTCAGACGATAGGTGTGGAAGCTGAGGCGCCGAAGGATGTTGGCTGCTTCGTGCCAGTCATCATCCAATTCCGAGTAGAGGGAGCTTCCGCCCAGGCTAACGGGCCTCGTGACATCACTAACCATGGCACTGGTAGCGGAGTTTGGTGTTGCGGAAGGGGTCGGCCAGTATGCGAGTGAAAGGTGGGTAAGTGTATGCAGTTTCGACGAGAGCGTAAGCAATTGGGGCCATGAAGCCTGAGATCCAGCATGCGCGAGAGATAGCCGGGTGAGTTGCGGGAACCGGGAGACGGTGATGGGGATCGGTATTGAGGGCGCCAGAGGATCTGCTTCGTCTTCCCACGATTCGGCCACTTTTTCGGTAGCCTTCCCTTTCCCCTTTTCATCTGTTAATGAAAGATCGCCCACTGCTTCTGCGAGAGTGAACTTTGGCCGTCCCAAGTACTTGTAGAAATCGCTAAGGGTAAACCTAGGGTTCAACAAGCCGGTGAGATCAAGGAACACTATGTCTTCGCCGCCACTCCCTTCTACCACATCGTCTTCGGTCAAGAATAGCAGTTTGAACGACATAAGGTCCATACATCCGGGGTATCCGTACCGGGCAACATAGCTCAGCAAAATTTCCTTCAACCGGGGCGGGATAGCGGCGAGATAATGTTGTTCGTATTCCGCCAAGTATTCCCAGTTCAGAGCAAATGTCTTCAGTGCCATATGCATTAAGCTTCGCTCGGGTGGTATTCTCTGTGAAAGGAACAGTGTGAGGAATGCGAATTCACAATCTCAACAGTGCAATCACTCAACCGAAGTCCAAACAGGAGATAGTGCGTACCTTATAATTATTATCGTTCAGAGTCGCAAGAGAGCTAAACCTGTCGAACAATATGTTTCCCTCAATATTCCCGCCCGCCCCGTTCAACTGGCGCAGATGTCTCGGGGCATGTCTGCTATTTTGTAACCAACTGTTTGGCGCGGCTGGTCCTGGCGGAGGACGTCTGCTTCTAATAGGCGTGCCGACTCGAGTGCGGGTACCTAGCTTTTCGCGAGGGGGGTTAACCTCTGGTATATTTAAAATACGCCGCAGTGCGGGCGGCAGGTTGCGTGCTGTTACCAGATCGGTTATCTCATCCCTCCGATCCGCAACCCCCCTTGGGGCCTGCTCACGACGAAGTTGTCGGATACGTTCGTTTACTGTCTGCGCAGGTGGCGGAGCGCTAGAAGAGGATCTCGAGCTTTGTAACGAAGGATGTACGTAGGAATTCGATGTCGTAGTATATTTTGGGGTGTGCTTCTTCGGCATGATCCAAGATGGCTCTCAAAAGTGACGACGAAGAAGAAGAAGAAGAAGAAGAAGAAGAAGATAAAGAGCTGTTGTAATGGTACTTATTAAGTAGTAGTGAGTGAGCAACGGATCATACGGGGGGGATCAATGTGAATGGATCGATGAGTCAGAAGCCGGTGAGGCGGTGTAAATGCTAGAGAAGCTTGAGTGAAGGATGTGTAATAGCATAAGAGATGAGCAAGTCGACTGTCCTCCATGCCTGATGGATGTCTCTTGCCCCTTGAAGGAGCCATCCGACATGAAGACTCGAAGTGGAGAGAAACCACAGCGCGGACATGTGCCCGTGCCGTCATTTCCCCGCCACAGCCCTTTACGCCACGTGACCTCATATAGAAAGTTATGCCAAGCCTTCTGCAACCCCATTGCTCTGTCAGCTTCTCGCAACCAATTCATGACGTTTAGTTTGTCCAACCTCTCAGGTTCTTCCACCAGGATAGAAGCCACTCTAGGGTATGCTAAAAACACCTAGGTGTGAATGATACTGTGATGGCGCAGTTTATATTTGTGTAAAGAAAGGAGATCTTCATCCAAAATTTCTGGAAATGCCGAAGTCGCATCAAAGAGACTGTGATTACTCTAATGTTGTGGCAGATCGCCAAAATCAAAAACAGATGGAACAGATGCACTGAAGACGTCCAAAATGCTTAACCCTCTATCCGAAATTCAAGCTGAGACGCCCAAAATACAGCAGCTACATATTCCAGGAAACCGTTGGTACTGTATTAATATTACATGTCATGCCCTCATCTTATGCGGTTCTCTTTTTCATGGGGGCAAACGGTGCCGTTTCACTACTCTCATTCCCCCCCCCCTCTCGATTCTGTTTCGAGCTTTTTAAGTGCATGGCCGCCTCTTTCTTCCAATTGCTCCTTTGATTGTATTCCACATTGGGAGTGTGTTTCACATCAACATCAGCGTATCTCCGAGGGTTGGCCTCTTTTCACGCTCGTGATCCCGAGGATACTCCTCCGAGCCTCTAAGTAATTTGACGTGTGACTTGGGATGTGAGAGCGTGAGAGTGTGAGAGTGTGAGAGCGTGAGAGCGTGTTGGTGGGTGTACTTGGAGTTGTTTTGTGGTGTCTTAGGGAGAGATGAGGGTGTTGGAGTGGCCGCCCTGATGAGGGTCGGCAGGGGTACGTGGGTCGGTGTAGAGTTAAGGAGTACGAATCTAGAACCCCAGCAATGGTTGTGTAATTCATCTAGTATATTTGAGATTGGAAGAGTGAATGTTGGGGTCGAGTATGTACGCTATGTGTTGCTTCTTCCTTTGCTTGATATGGAGGGAGAGTGTGATAGATTTGCGCTATACACTGTTTATGTGATAGCGTGTATACAACTTCCCAAAGCTGGAAAGTAAGAAGAAGCAATCAGTAGAGATGAAGATTTCACAAGTCACCTAGAATAAGGCCGAGTCTTTGTATAATAATTATATTGGGTGGAGCCAGCCTCGGTGTGCACAATATGGGGGCCAATGTAAGGTAACAATCCTCTTTCGTATGGAATAGGTGGCGCTGAGGGAGCGATTATATATTCTATTCTTACTATTGTAATCCCTTCTCCATATAATAATAAATCTGAATGATACGTTCCTATCTTGATTTCCAAAATTCACAATTCTAGCTTGGGCAATTTAAAAGCTCTTGCAAATCCACTCATAAGTGTGACGAGCAAGCAATCCACTAATAAGTATCCTTGTGAGTGAGGAACAAGAGTTGAATTAAAACAAGCCACATAAAGGTGGTGTTGAAAGGAAGGTCTAGCTACGAACTATATAGTGAGGTCGGTAGCGAACCTTACTAATAGATTAGTAAGGTAGCTACGTGACCAGTATAGAAATCTGAACCAGGTGACGAGCCAGTGCTGTCACAATAAAGTTGCACAACAAATGACTTCTAGAGCTTAAATATAGGTAGATCTGGCAGCTACGATCTTAAGAAAGGAGAGAAGGTCTTCTTGCTAAGACGACACCAATATCACTCAAATCAAGCGGAACATAAGTCTCTTCGACCCAGGACAGCCAAACAGCGCGATATTTGAGACAACAACGACTAAAAGATAGGTAATAAGAGCAAGAAAGGGAAGACGAGGGAGTGTGAGGAATACAAGAACGGAAATTAGCGGATATAACATAATATAAAAGGGCATAGAAGGGGTACAACTGGTAGTAGATCTGATGGTGTAAGAGGGAAGGAGTCACGTCGACGTGGGATCAAAACAAAGCAGCGCCAACCTCTGCTTTCACGCATACCGCTCTGTTCGTTATAGGTTTACATATAAATAATAGATGGTATTCGAAATTGAGAGTCGCAAGCAAATTGATCCGTGTTAGTTGTCACCTTTTATCACGTCTTCACAATATACCACAGTAAACCTCTAGTTCTTATGACGAACAATGTATCTGCTCTGATCTAGGTTTATCTGCAGATCCGGGTCTTTTGAAGCCGTAGGAACGCGTGGGCTAAGCCATTCTGGAGCCAACCGGGGAGTAGAGTACGCCAACCAGGTATTGATCTTGACATACGTGCCGATGATGGTGTCGATATGGTGCTTGCTATTGTTCCGTCTCTTGCCTCCTCAGAGATCACCCATGGTAGGTCACAAAAGTGCAATTCGGGGGCCCTGCCCCAGGCAGCAATGTGCGCCACAGTCAAGGGGTCATTCGCAAATTGAAGGGCAGCGAACATACAATCATGTGCGATCGTTGGTCTCACCGGAGTGGCGCAAGCAACTGCATTGCCCCGCGCGCCCAAGCACGGCCCCTCCATGACCCTTCAACGGTACTTTGCTGTTGCAGACTCCATAAACTCTTCATCTTTCTACTCTTCTTCTGTCTTCTTCACATTTCTTTATCGAACCTCTCTTCCACAGTTCTTCCGGAAGTCTCGCTTTCTTCAGCTTTGTCATCACACCAACTCCCTCGAAAGCTCCACTCATTACACAGTGATCTCGTAGCTGTCCTCTCTAGTCCCTAGCTCGGCTCAACTACCTCAGGTTCACAAATGTCTCACTACCCACCTCCCCACGGAGGCTATCCTCCATACCAAGGACGTGCGTTTTCTAGAAACTCTTTCTGGCCCTTTCTCTCAAAACGATCCTAACTAGTATCATAGAACCTCCACCTCAACAGTACGGAGCTCCACCACCAGGCACCTACCAACAGCCTCCTCCAGGTCAATATGGAGCACCTCCCCCAGGAGGTTATCAATATCCACCTCAGCAAGGGTACGGAGCGCCATCACCTGGCGGCTACCAGCAACCTCCACCTCAACAGTACGGACAGCCTCCTCCTCAAGGATACCCTCCGCAATCGTATGGAGCACCCCCTGGAGGCTATCAACAACCCCCGCCTCAGCAGTACGGACAGCCTCCTCAAGGATATCCTCAGCAACCTCCCCAAGGACATTCCCCCTACCCACCTTCACATCAAGGTTACCAACCTCCGCCTCAGGGCCAGCAATATCCTCCTCAGCAGGTTCCCTCCCAGCAACCATACGGAGCTCCCCAACCAGGACAGTATAGCGCACCAATTGGTCCGCCGACGGCTCCATCCCTCGGATACATCCCAAATCAAACGGCCCCAATTGACGTCTCTGCAGACGTAGAAGCTCTCAATAAGGCGATGAAGGGGCTCGGTACTAACGAAAAGGAGTTAATAAGAGTGCTAGCTAAGAAAGACCCAATCCAGATCAACACCATCAGGAATGCGTACAACACACGCTTCATGAAGGATTTGGGTCATCAGCTTGAAAAGGAGACATCGGGCTATTTTGCCAAGGGGCTCAAGGCTATCGTCCGCGGCCCATTGCAGCAGGATTGCTACACCCTCTATGATGCCATGCAAGGTCTCGGTACCAAGGAGCAATTTCTAAACGATGTTCTAATCTGCCGCAGCAATGCAGACATCAATGCCATCAAGACTGAATACCAAAACATCTTCAAGCGATCCCTCGAGCAGGACCTTAGGGGGGACCTCTCCGGGCGCACCGAGCAGCTCTTCGTCATGCTCATTGGCGCACACCGACAGGAGGACTCTGTCCCAGTCAACCCCCAGCAAACTGACCAGGATGTGACGGAGCTCCAGCGCTCGTTGGGTAACATAGTGAACAACGACCCTGTGCAAACTTGCCAGATTCTCGCATCTCGCAACGACGCCCAGATCAAAGCCATTTGCCAGACCTATAGACAAAAAATGGGCAAGCCGCTCGAGGATGTCATCAAGGGCCGGCTGAATGGCCACATGGAAGAAGCGGTCTTGCTTCTCCTCTCTCGCGCAAATAACCGCCCTCTTGCCGATGCTGAACAGCTTGAAGCGGCCATGGCGGGACTAGGTACGAAGGACGAGTTGCTGGTGCAGAGAGTTGTGCGTGTGCACTGGAACCGCAATTACTGTGAGCAAGTCAAGGCAGAGTATCAGAAGAGGTATAGGAAGGACCTCATTAATAGAGTTAAGGGGGAGACCAGAGGCGATTATGAGCGGCTTATGGTTGCTTGTCTTGAGTGAGTACTCGACTTCTCCTGGAGTAGGATTTCTATGTTTGGCTCTTTGGTTATTGGCTAGGGATCTTTGATGCCTCGCTGTGCTCTTCTTTGGGCGTTTCCCCTTTCTTTAGGTCATTGGGTGGGGCTCTGCTTGTCTTTCTGTCTTGTTTCATAGATTCTATGTGAACGTTAGAACGTAAGAATGTGTTAGTGGTCTGAGGGACTCCGGTTTCTATTATTTTTCTATCTCTCTTCTTGTGACTTTTCATACCGTTGTTTCATTGGGGCCAACTTCCATTTACTATTTCGAACACGTCAATGTGGAAGAATGTGCTAAGAGAGTTGTGTGTATGGAGAAGGATAAGAGTAAAGCTGTGTGAGGAGAAAACGTGCTTTCCATATCTCCTATCTCCCCGACGAGAACTGCCTTCTAACTTTTACGCAGGACTGATGGCATCACTGCCCCGGCAAAGGGAACTGGTAAGATGCAGAAGAGGGATGGAATAGATATCATCGGCGGAGTTTTCGAACTGCTTTCAAAATAATCAGGAGCTGTCAGAGATTCGGAGCCGAGAACATGTTTATACAGGAATCGCACTTATGGATTATATTAAGTCTTCGACAACTTCCTGCAACCTCTTCTCATCGAATACCAAGGACTTCAACTTCCGGCTTCTAGGGATCAGTTGTTGGGTATAGTTATATATAAGCTTTAGTGCTGGCTGTTATGTCTTCTTTCGTAATGCAATTGGGTGGTGGGTAGTGTGCGGAATGTTCTTAGACGTCGTTTTACTACCACTTTCTGAGTGGTTTCGAGTGTTAAAGGCGAGCGATAGGTATCTGAGTATTTCACCGCTTATACACTTGGACGCCTATTCTGTATTATAAATAGGGTTTTGTCATAATCCCGTGACTAAATTCCCTCTTTGCTATGTTGAGAATGATGGCACTGATAAACCACCCTTATAATGCCCGTGATGCGTTCGTGCGCATTGATCTCGTTCTGTTTTGCGTTGTATAAACCATCGAGCCCGATTCTCGCGGACTGTGAAGTTGTGAATTGGAATAGGGAGTGCGAATGTATGCATGTGAGTCTTAGAATGGGGCGTTCTTGCAATTGCTTACGCGTCGTATGACTTTAATCCCTAACTTCCCACGTATATTTCAACTGTCTAAAAAGCCTTTTTTTTTTTTAATCACAACTCCCCGTCCAATAGGTACCCTTCCATTTCGTTATTTTTCTGATCACCTTCTTTCTCAGTGGTATAGCAAGAGACGTAAGGTATATCGAGGCCTTCTTGGGTTCGGCTAATATGAACGGAGCTTGGGCGGGCCGTAAAAATCATAAGTAGGGAAGGATTGGGCTTCATGGAGGGCAGAATCTTTGGGAATAGAAGTAAAAAAGCTTAAAAGATGGGTGCATGGGAAAGAACACATTGTCCGGTCGAAAAGGCCAAATATTTCCCCAGTGCCGTTTCATGTGGAGAGAACTTGGTCGGATATAAATAATCAAAACCACTATCACTATTTTGACACGTTAGTGGAAGTGGAAGTGGAAGTAAGCGTCAAAAGCGTATACCGTTTGGGACTATGTCCTATGAAGCTTAGAACCTGTTTAGCTTTAAAAACTAAAAGACCTTCATAGGCAATTGTATATGGAGGGACTCCCGAGCCGACTTAAATTTCACAAGATCGGCAGAAGCTTTCGAATATGGATAAGGTTGGAAGTTGGAGCCCAAAAACGACGACTTTATTAAATAATTTCCTCAGGAGCTGGAAACTTAGGTAGGCCTTGAAAAATGAAAGACAACGGAATTTCGGCTGATGTAGAGGGATCTCGCCGCCCCTATTGTCTCAAAAAAACCTTAAACTGAATAAAAAAAAACAGCGTGGAGTGTAAGTTTGAGCGCGAGCCGTGGTAGAAATTCCAAAAGCCTCTGTGGCTTCCGTTACGTGAAGAAGGTTTAGGTTTGAGACTCAACTTGTTTTGCATTGCGTGGTGGTGATGGTTAAAAATCAAAACAAGTCCAACAGAGTATTATGTGGTGTTGGGCCCATAGTCAGATTGGATATCAAAACTCCGCTGAGATAATCCACGTGGTCCGTGGAGGAGAGTAGCAACTTAGAATCGAGAAAAAAACTACGAACAGAAGAGATCGAATAAGAGTGAGGGCTAAAGAAAAGCCCACGGAAAGGGATATGGAAGTAGGTGCGGAAGCCACATAAAGTACAAATTATAAACGGACTGGCCATAGGTAGAGAAAGCGATTCCAGTGTCACTATTTGTTGGACAAAAAGCACGCTGTTTTCCTCGAGACGTGGGATTTGGCACGGAAAGCTGCGAATGAAATCTCAAATTTTACGCCCTTAGGCGAGTTTCGAAAATATTTACTCTGAACGAACCAATGCACTACTTTTGTCGTACATAGCCCAGCTAGACAAATACACGGTTTGGAAGCTGCCTGACTTTTGGACAGGCGACATAGTATGCACGGCAAAGTGTCTTACACAGAGAATGGGTGGCACTTGGCACTGGTAAAAAGGAAGGGTAGGATTCTTGCTATATGGAAGTCGAATTCGAAGACCGGAACCATTAATGGGATGACATCCCTTAACAATAGTAAGAAGAAAGGAGCGCCCAAATGACATAAGAGCATATGAAGGAGTAGTTTCGTAATTTCAAAGCCATCAGTGAAGCCGTTATATGTGGGGAGAGAAAGTGCGAATCAAAATCAAAAAGCGCAAACACTGCACTCCACGGTTGAAGAGTAGAGCGATTCGGTAAAGAGGATCTGCCGAATCTCAAAATGATCAAAAGACTGGAGAGTGTGTGATGCTGTCTAGGTTAAAAAACACGGTGAGCTACATAACATGGATGGAAATTTCGGTACCGGGCATAGGCTGGGAGTTGGAGAACCGGACTGTGACGGCAATGAGCTCTAAGCATCTCAGGGCTTGCCTAAGGAAAGACTGTTTGATTTTGTCTAGGTCTCAAAAAAACTGACCGGAGATGATAGCGCTCAGTGGGTGATATAAAAGAACTGATGGCCGACGCAATGAGTTGATTTTTCCCTTTTGTTTCGAATAAAAGCATAAGATGGAGAATTCCTATCAAAGTGCATGTGAACTCGGTTTGGCAAAGGGGGCCAGATAGTCAAAATCTTATGAGGAAACATTGGTTGAGGGGAAATGACACGGATGCGATGATGATGATGCTGACCCCTGGACATGAAGTCCAAAAAGTGTGATCTGGATCAAAGGGAAAAACTGCGTATTTTGTGATTGATGTTAAAACATGCGGTTCCAGCCTTGACGTTCACCCGTCGCAAAGCGTTCGACGGCCTAAAGCTTACCCCCCAATCAGGCAGGTTAGAGGCAAGGGGTGGTTCGCACACACAGAATATCGGCTCGCTGCCCCACATTCTAAGCACAACCACATTCCCTTAACTTCACAAAAAAATTAAGGGACGAATGTGGATCGAACACATGACCTAAGGATAACTGTTGCGAAGAAACTGCAATCCTCCACTCTACCACTGAGCTACCGCCCCTTTGATATGTTATTAATTAAATAATTACTAATTCATCATCAATAAAACGTACATGGCAAAAGCGGCACACCGCACTTTATGAAGAATTCCACCACTTCCAAGACCTGGATCAACTCTCTTTTTTTCCTCAAATCTCCATCGTACCTTGGGGTAGGATGAAAATGATACCATCTTAGAGTGGCAGACCATTGCCACGACGTGTTATGAAGAAGAACAAAAAAACTACGCATTTATGCTGAAGCGGCAGATCAAATATCATGCGCTAGCGATACCGAAGCTTAAAGCAAAAAAAACTCCGGGACATGAATCTCGGAAACCTGAACGAGCTTTGGTGATCTAACAGATTAAAAAGTTAAAGAACGGCTACCAATATCTTTCAGAGAACATGCTTAGCAATTGAGCTTCTGCAAGACGGCCCTCCCCGCTTTGAGCCCCCCCGAGTACCATGGTTTAGGCTCTTAGGTCACGATGCGAGGCATATACCACATAAGAGTCTTCCACGTGACCTCCACATCTATGTGATTACGCTACGCTCCTCCCATCCTGCTCATGGACTGTATTTTCGGAAATTAAAGATTCTGAGTTGTATGTGCAGCCTAGGATGATGGTAACAACAACCAGTGCCTTTCGACGCTAGAGCGGAGAACTGAAGCCAAAAAGGCAGAGGAGAGTTCTTTACAGTATCAAGCGATGGTTAAAGCTCACCGATACTGACAATAACCAATACATAGGTCCGGCGGTAAACTTTTCCCCTGAGTTGCGTAGTACACAACATCTATAACAATCGCTCTCTCTCCACAATTTGGGGGCGAGTTTCCCCTTCCTGCTTAGTCATAAAGGGCAGAGGTCGCTCGATTTCAATTTGGGAGTGGTTTTCAATAACGTCCCATCATATTGGAGTAATATATATGGTGATCATGGCCATGGCTATTTGCATTACAGTCGTCTGGCGCCGGAGACCCCGCGCGAGCCCGTTTAAATTTTTGTTTCGTTTTGAAGCAACCTATGCCTCTCCTTTGAATTTTAAGCAGAAAATACTGATGCCAGCACAATCTCTGCCAAGGATCTCAGATTATTTTTCTTATCTTCGTTATAGCCTTTATTTTTTGAAATCCTGATTTCATCGAATTCCTAAAAAGGATAAACATATCAACAAGGTCAAATAGGCTGCGTAACATGCAAGAAATTCCTGGAACTTTGAATAAGCCCCAATATTCTTTCTTCTTTCATCTACTGTAAGACTCGAAAGTCACATGAGACTTGGCTCCCTGCTCATGTATATATAATAATACCCCTCACAACCTCTGCTCAGACACACAGAACACAATGCACAATTATACACACAATACATGTATTTCTGATCCGTATCACCTCTCCCTCACCTCAAGCTTACATCTACGATTTATAATGACGGCAATTTACGGTAATGAGAAACCTACATATGCTACGATTCCAGCGATCGGATCGCCTTGGGCATATATATACAACATCCATTCAAATTTTGAAATGCTCATGAAGTGCTGCACCGACTGATGGCTAGAGCAAAGTTTTTCTGGTTCCCTTAGAGATGAAATTTTCTGGATAATGCTTAAAGGGGATCTGGCGTGCGGCGGGAAGAAATCAAATACATCACCGGATGACGCGACATGGAGTTGGGGAAATTGTCTCTGTTGAAAACCACAACCTCCATGTCGCTCTTTCCCTAGAGTCCGGGAAATTGTTGTTGTCTGAAGCAGATATAGGTAGTACAGATTCTGGACTAAAAGAGCTGGAAGAAACCAAAAAGTCTTCAAGTATGGCTCTTTATGGAGAGATTTGCTTGAATATTTTCACTCTAAAAATATACCGAGAGACACTCCATGGGATGCGATAGGAAGAAGCTAAAAGCAGAGAGCACGCATGCAGTTTGCTGGAAGGGTTTCTCACCTGTTTCTGGGATGGAAAGGGGGAAAGTGTTGGGTAGTAATAGTGGTGATGAGTATCATCATCATCGTCCATATCCAGAAGGAAAAAAAAAATTGTTTTCTTGCGTATTTTGGCAATACACAAGAGGGTGTTAGATGGTAATGGTAGTGCTGAGTCTCATTGCCGTCCATATCCAAGAGAGAAAATCTAACCTTGCAAGCTATGGAGTAAACTAAGTGTCACGTGAAACCTACCGCCTGTTTATAAGGCACACTTCATCCCACGTAGGATCCCGCCTCGTGGGGTTTCGGACTTGATTTTCGAACACGTGGGTCGGTATCCGATAACCACCAACGTGTACCTCGAACTTCCTTATTAGGAGTAGTTTGCTTCTTTAGATTCTGGAGTGATTCCACATCGTTTAGCACAGGTTGGTTAAGATGCGTCATCCATTGTATATGCATTCGAGTCGGGTAGGATGCGCCAAGAAGGCACGTGAAAAGATACTCAGACTTGGGGTTTACAGAGGGAATGAGGCGAAGCGTCGGCTTTAGTAGCGGTAAAATGCGAATAATGCTTTCATATGACGTTAGATCTTCGTTTGCCTATAGCTTATAGGTACGGCCGTAAGTTAATTCGTAATGATTTACAAAGGATAGACATTTTTCCGAAATTCGTTCTTAAGGTCCCGCCCCAATTCTTGAAATGCATGCACATCAGTCATATCCATTCTCCCTCTCGCCCTCCGACCGGGGGCAGCTTCCTTTGCTACAGACCTTCCAAGCCGGCTCATTCCTGCAGCCCTGTCCTGCGCGGATAAATTGTACTTGGGCATCAATACTTCAACTTCGTCGGAAAAAGCCCGCGGAAACAGGGTCCCAATCTGGGGTAAAAGCCCTGCAGCATGTATAGAAAACGGCAAATAACAGCGTAAATTAATGGGATAGGGCTTAGCGTCATAGGATAGGTTGCTGGAGCTTCTGGAAGCTGTTCAAAGTGGAGAGCTGTAGCTGTAGTTGCTCGAACCCCTTCCTGTTCCGAGTTTCTTTGAAATCCAAATATTAGTGGAGAACGTGTTCTCTTGATAGGAGCGCAAATCGATGGAATGCTAGTGTGAAGGTTCTGGGGCAGAGATCCTGAAGGAGATTGATTTTTCGCAGTGACGCAACCGGTCTATACCTCTAATATCTTTCTGTAAACCAGTCCGGTGACGAAAAAAGTGGACAATCGTGAAAAAGAACCCTATCCATAGTCCGGTCCGGTCCTGTTCTATCCTGTCCCGCAGGAGAACCAATCCAATCCTATACCCATATCCTAAACATCCCAACAAGATTTACAACAGATGAATATGAAAATCGCACCTGCTCTCCCGACCTTCTAACCGCAGGTATTACTCCTCATAAAATCGTACACCTTGGCCTCCCGGCCCCATGCGCCCCCCCCGTTCTCCCCCTCCCCCCTCCCCCACCACCACCACCATCATCCCTCCTCCTTCTCTTCCCCCCCTTTTCCCCGTCCCTCCCTCTCCTCTCCTTCTTCGCCGCCTGATCCCTATGAATAATCTGCCTACACAGATCCACAAAGACCTCATCCACATTCGCCCTACGTCTCGCACTAGTCTCATAATATGGCACGCTCCCCCAGTCCTGGCTTATTTTGAAAGCGCGGGCTCGCGGTACGGCGCGGTCTTCTTCGAGGTCAGATTTGTTGCCAACGAGCACCATGGGCACGTTGTCTTCTTCTTTTATGCGCCGGATTTGTTCGCGCAGCTCGGCAAGCTCATAGAGGGAGGACATGGAGGTTATGCTGAAGACGAGGAGGAAGCCTTGGCCGGTTTTCATGTAGAGTTCTCTGGGAGGGTGAATTAGAGCGAGGGATTTTGCGGAGAGATTAGGTAGACGGGAAAGTGGGTACCTCATTGCAGCTACTCAATGGTTAGCGTCCGCTTTGCAGAGGTTCCCAGCGCATTGGACTTACTGAATTGTTCTGTCCCTGCGGTATCCAAAATCTCGAGAATGACATGGCGGCCCTGCGAAGCTTTAGTCCAAACTCCAGTTTATATAGGTTGGTTGCTAACATCGACTTCTATCGCCTTTCGGTATGAGTCTTCGATTGTGGGGTCATAGCTCTCTATCCAGACATTCTGGACGAATTGTGCTTTGCGGGGTCAGTATTGGTGGTTCGTGCGATGTTGTTCGGGACCACCATAACATACCAGTCAGACAACTCTTCCCCACACCGCCTACAAGCACACGTTGTGTCAATTGGTTGTCAAGTACCACCAAGCTGCATATAGCTTACCAGAACCAAGAACCACTATGTGGTATTCCCTTTGCGACATGCCTTACTGGGTGTGTGGTGTTCGCAATCAGGAGGGGAAGCACGGAATTGGAGCGCAAGTTCGCGGTCGCAGGGCGCCAATTGAATACGGAGGAACGCGGTGCGGACTATATAAGGTGAACGAAAGGATAATCGAGCTCGTCTAGAGGTCGGAGTGCGGTTCAGAATAATGGGAATAGGAAGTTCGCGCTGCAGACAGCCTGCAAACAGCCTGCAACCAGGACTGCGGCATTGGTGAGCTGTAATATAACGCGGAGGAATAGGAGAGATCCAACGAGCGGGATGCAGGCGCAATTCCAGGCCCGACCCGGGTCGATTGCGGTGGATTGGCTCCGAGCAAAGGGGGGAGGATTATACAACTCACCTCCCAGATGTGGTGTTGGGGTGCTCCTTCGGGGGGTTTGAGCTTTTTTTTTTCCCGCGTTTTCTTATCGATTGTGCACAGCCAGCTGAGACGGAACCAACTGCGGCCTAGAAAGTCGAAATGAGCTTTGGTGGAGCTTGGATATAGCTTGAGAAGCGTGCCTGAGGTGTGAATATTTTTTTTTGGGAAGAGAGGAATTGCTGGATAGCTTGGGAGGAAATACGTCAGACCGGGCGGACACCGCATAATTAATAGCTGGTGCCCGCTTGTCTTCAGCGGACCTTGGACCTGGCCAGAGTACTGACATAATGGCTGGAACGATAGGTGAAAATTACGGACAAGGGCTTCGAGCGACATCCATGGCCGTGCATCGATGCGCTGTACCGCAGTGTCTTCCTCTCTATTCTCTTCGTTGTGCTTTGATTTCGCTGTCTTCCTCCCATCTCCACCCCTTGGAGGAGCATGATGGAGGAAAGTCGTGCTACAACGTCACTAGCAACACCACCATGAGCATTATATTGCGACACAACACACAGCAATACGTGGAGCTATGATGGCATTAATCTCTAGTTGTACAGGCGGACACGGCTATGCCCTTGTGGTGAAAGGCAAGGTAAAGGTAACCGTTCGACGCTACCGGGAGTATGGCTAGGGTCCCTTTCCATCTTCCGAATCCTAGCAATTGGATCCGAACCACGGCAGCCAAGGACCAATGCCCGGTGCTCTGGGAATTTAGAGCCCGCTGAGCAGCCAGCCGACTCCTATCCAGCCTCCCTCACACAGCCCGTCTGAAGTGACGACAGAAGAGTGGGATGTGGGGGGATGTGGACAGATGGAGGCGATCAAACGCTTCTCTCCTGAGAAAGGGAGATCGGATGGATTCAGGAACATGAGGAACAGCTCTTCAGAAAACTTTCGTCCTTTGAAACGAGGCACGGCCAGGAATGCCTCGAACGAGCCCTATCATATCCATGAAACTGCTGCCGGGCCAATTAAAAAACTCAAAGTGCTCAGTCTTCCCAAGGCCCTCATCCGCTTCCAAGGCTCCTCCTATGCACCATTCCGTATCCGGATATCTTGCTCGGTGGTAGGACCAGCAAGTTGAAAAAATATTGACAATATTGACGGGACACAACATAGATGCCCGACCATGTGAGATAATGAATGCTGTCAGTTGTTGTCGTTGTTGTTATAGTTGTTGTTGTGTTATTGAGGTTAGCCAGCATCTGAAGATATTGAGGTCCAGTCAGCCCTGCCGGTAGTATGTCATATGTACGCTCCTGTAGCACTGCAGAGATGTGCAGTTACAGCGAATGCAGCTCCTTTCGCAGCCAACCGAAGCGTCTCACTGTGATAAGCAACCTCTTAAACGTTGTCAGCCAACTCTCTGTAGCCTCCGAAATTTTAGCTTGTGATGGTCGACGACTCAAGCAGCATATAAAAAGGCGTAACGGTGAAGCACGGCTTGCAGGGTGAGCATAGGGAATCGGCTAGGCATGAGAGTCTTATGCCACCGGGAACTGACCACGGCAGCCGGCGGCGAGCCGAGTGTGATATTCGATAAAGCTGAAGCATCGGAAGGTCTCCCAAGTTCCCCGTAGACGCTGTGCTGCAATCCGGTTGGGGGGGTTGCTGCTGAATCGTGATACCTCGTACTGATGGAGCTTGGCGGGTTGAGGTTGGAGCTGGTCTGGCTTCTCGGCCCGTCCTGCGCCGAAGTACCCCTTCCATGGATGCCAAGCCCTTCCATCATCACTGCGTTACGCATTTCTCGACACACAGCCCTACCTGATAGACCATCTATGGGTGCTTTTCTCCGTTAACACCCTCTAAACCATGCGTCTTCATGCTGCTCTCGCTCTGACAGCATGCCTCTCGTCCGGTGCCCTTGCCATCTTCGCGGACGATGCAGGACACATTGATTACCACCTTGCCCTCGTAGGGTTGCCGAAACGCGAAGACACCTTCTTTCAGCAACCTTATGCGGGGTCAAAGGCCTCCCTCCTTTATACTTTGTCCGACAAGCAAGTCATTGGTGCAGTAAATCCAAAGGACGGCGCCATTGTTTGGCGGCATTCCCTCTCCACTTCTCCGAATGGCACGCATGGAATCCTTAGATCTGGGGAGGACCAAGACACTATCATCACTGCAGTGGGCGATCGTATAACAGCATGGAGCGCCTCAGACGGGAGGCTTGCTTGGGAGACTAGGTTCAGTGGCGCAACTGTGGAGGACCTGGAGATTCTGGAACAAGAAGATGGAAACACTGTCGGAGATGTCAAGGACGCAGTTGTCCTGTTGAATGACGCTACCCAGGGGGTGAAGAGACTGGATGGAAAGACTGGTCGCATAAAGTGGACATATCAGGATACTAGGCATGTTGGCCTCGAACCTAGGTTGAACTCAATTGCTAACTCAAATATAGCGGAAATACACCTTTCCAAGTCTCCACGTCTCCTACGCACGTCTACTACATTTCTCTGCATACGTCCATGTTAGGAGCTTCTACGGTTCATGTAACCTCGCTCAGCCCTGTGACGGGTAAAAAGGTCGATCAATATACTCTGAATACTGGCAACGACATCTCCTCCCGCGATCAAATCCTCTTTGCTGGGGCCAACTCGGCTTCTCCGTTGCTCGCGTGGACGGATAAAGCACACTCGGCACTGAAGGTGAACATCATTGGTACCAAAGGCGTGTCAACGTTCGCTGCGCCTTCTAAAGAAACGGTTGAAAGGATTATTCTGCATGCACCCAATCGTGTCAACTCTGTGCCGCATTTCCTGGTCGAATATCAGACCAAAACGGGCCACTCGGCTGAGGTCTTCCATGTTAACCTGGTAAAATCGACAATTTCCAAGGCGTATAGTCTTCCAAATTTAGCCGGGCGGGGTATCTTCACCACCAGTACTACGGATGCTAATGTCTACTTCACGAGAATTACTTCTGAAGAGGTTAGTGTGGTTTCGTCGCGCTCCCACGGTATTCTTGGGCGCTGGCCGATCAAGTCTTCATGGACTCTGGCTGGAGCGTACCCAGTTCACGGTGTTTCTGAAGTAGCGGTCCGGTCTGGTTCAGCCCATGCTGTCAGGTCCGCCGCACTCTTCTCCAATGGGCAATGGGCTCTCGTACGGAACGGGGAGCTTACCTGGACACGACCAGAATTCCTGTCTGGCGTTGTCTCGGCTGCGTGGGCCGATCTTCCTGAAGAGGAGACCCTGGCACATGAACTCGAAGTGGAGGGGCATCAAAATGTCGTCGCAGCCTATATCCATAGGGTGAAGCGACATATCCGGGATTTGGAGTATTTCCCGGCCTGGCTCCAGGCCCTTCCAGTCCGGATTCTTGGTAATCTAGTTGGCAACCCATCGGAGCCCATTTCTGGAGACATTATCGAGCACGACAGCTTTGGTTTCCACAAGCTTGTCATAGTCGCAACTGATACTGGGCGCTTAGCTGCTCTCGACGCCGGTTCTTCTGGAAAGATCGTGTGGAACATTGATCTCCATCAGTTGAGCCCCGGAACTACCTTCGAGCATCCGACTCTGAAAACATCACGTGGTTACGTCGAGCTTAGCGACAAGGGCTTGGTAGCTCCTTTGCTTATTAATGTGACCACTGCAGGTCTTCTGTCAGCCAAGGAAAAGGCTGAATCTGTCCCAGTAGTTCGAGGCCAAACTCTGGTATTCTTTGACATCGTTGACGGTGAATTGAAAGGTTTCGAGGGAGCTCAGACTAATGCGACACCTGTATGGACTTTCACACCGCCTACCAACGAGCGTATCGTTGGTTGGACAGCTCGTCCGTTAGACGACCCAGTGGCTTCAATTGGCAAGGTCCTAGGTGACAGAAGGGTCTTGTACAAGTATCTGAATCCAAATCTGGTCCTGATCACGACGGTTTCGGACTCTACTCGTACTGCCTCTGTTTATCTTTTGGACTCCGCCTCCGGTAACCTACTTCATTCCACGTCTCACTCCGGTGTTGACATTACTCGTCCTATTCCTTCCGCTATTTCGGAGAACTGGTTCAGCTACTCCATGACCCTTGATGCCGCGCATAACACCGCGTCAAGAGGATATGAGCTTGTTGTCTCCGAGCTTTTCGAGTCATCGATTCCAGATGATCGCGGGCCACTTGGTGCTGCAGAGAATTCCTCAGCCGTGGGCCCTAACAAGGGCGATGCCCTGGAACCCTACGTCCTTTCCCAGACGTACCACATTCCCGAGGAGATTTCGCACATGACCGTCTCTCAGACCAGGCAAGGCATCACTTCCCGCGAACTTCTTGTCACACTCCCTGAATCGAACTCTATTGTCGGCATTCCCCGCTATGTCATCGATCCTCGCAGACCTATCGGCCGCGACCCCACAGCGGAAGAAGCTGCCGAAGGGCTCACCAAATACCACCCCGTCATCATGTTCCAACCCCAGTGGCACATCAACCACAAGAATGAAGTCTTTGGCGTCAAGGACGTCATTACCAGCCCCTCGCTGCTCGAAAGCACAAGCTTGGTGTTTGCGTATGGGCTTGATGTGTTTGGGACGAGGCTTAGTCCGAGTTTTGCGTTTGATATGTTGGGGAAGGGGTTTAATAAGGTGCAGATGCTGTTGACGGTTGGGGCGTTGGGGGTGGGGGTTTTGTTTGTTGCGCCGTTGGTAAGTTGATGACCTCCTGATTATGAGAGATGAGATGTGTGCTAACGGATGTATAGGTCAGGAGAAAGCAGATTAACTCGCTTTGGACGATACCTTAGACATTTCACATGGATCTGTATGTATATTTGGACGAGCGTGGGTAGGTAGAAAAATAAGTTGTACGATGGAGCGTTTTCACTTTCCTAATGACTCTCGGAGAGGACTTGTGATCTTAGGGAGATACATAACTGCAATGTAATACTCATATAATCATCCAAGCACTCCACGAAGCAAAATCTGAGGCAAAAAGTGGATTACTGCTTTACGATTTAGGCAGTCTTATCCATGGACTTTATCTGTAAATGGACACTGTGATATGCTACGGCAAGCATTGGTAATTGGGTAACCTCATGTCTTCCGAACATTAAGAAAACATCAGCGAAGCCATCTGTGCTATTTGAATAACTTTTTTGAAAACGATTTATCTTTCTAGGACTCAGAAGGTAGAAAGAAATCGTAAATTTTATGTTGGATTATGGGTCTATAGTGAATCGGGTGACGAAATGTGATGAAGGAAATGATAAACTAACTGAATACCTTGCTCTCTAAGAGTCGCAAAACTAGCCCTCTGATCTAGAAAAGAAGAAGTACCTTGCAGAGGGAAAACAACAAAGGTGAATCAGCGCTGGATCAAACCCGGACCAAACTTGGGAAACCAAACAATCCGATCTGGAACAGTGAGCTCCCCCACCTGCCAACCAGATGTACTCGAACTATGAAGAATTGGAATGATGAGGTTATATAAACTATATCCCTAGCTTTCCTCCTATATCTAGTTCTATTTCACCTGTTCATCTCGTCCCATTCACTTCTTCCTCTCCAAATCTCATTTTAAACACCAGCCCTAATACTTGCCTCATTATCGGCAACCAGCGGCCCAAACCTTCCTTGGCTAGCTTGGACTTGAGACAAGTAATTAACAAACAATGCAGGACTGTGCCACACGACTGTAGGGAGTAGAATTGTAGATTGGACACTTAAAAGACAAGGAGAGCGTTGCTATAGAATTTTCATGGGTGGAAGAAGGGCGCGTACGTCATGTCGATACAACTACACGTGGTAACACACACACGTTAGAGTTCAGGGCGGCCATGCTTGGGCCTTATGAAACTATTACAGACAAGCTTAGAACAAAGAGAGATGCTATATGGGCTAAAACCAAACTAGAATATGAAGAATTCCAGTATAGAAAGGAGTGCTTAAGTTCTCGCTTCTTATAGCGCACAAAATCTAAAGTACACAGGGCTCCGAAGCAAATAGTTCAACTACACAGGCCAGACGGAGCTCTAAGGCAGCACGGGAAAGAATATTCGAGTTACCATCTAGAATACGGAAGATGGTTTAGGTAAAGGTGAATAGAGTGCACGTGGGTATGAAGAGACGGTCAGGTAGATCTCGAGAGAGATAAATGTCGTATTGCTCAAATTTTATAAAGGTGGGCGACACCGCTACCTTAATTAGCTTGAATAAGCAGTGGTCGGAGGTTTGTGAGAGCTCCTCGGTGGATTTTCCATTCCTTCACAAGTGACTTACTGTTACGTGGCCTAGCTACCTCTCCAGTGGCGTAGCGATGATGGGTCTTCAATTACACCATTAGGTTGCCCTCAGTAGAGATGATCGGGCTTCTCCCGCGATTACAAGGCATGCGTTCAATTGCGCACGCCTATAGAAGTGTGGAAGATAAGAAGTGTCAAGGTTATTATGAGTTATCGGGTTAAGATTAATAATACGAAAGGAGCGGTAAGAGCAAAACAATTCTTTAACGAATTTTGGCCCACTTCGAGGGCCGAGTCTTTCGTATTATGAATACAATACTGTATTAAGAGTAAATCGTACGGAATTGTAAAATCAAATCCCTGGGCCCAGAGAGTTTATACTACAAAGTGTGGTTATGAAAGCGTCTAACATACTAAAATACTGCATTGAATTCTCCCGTTCCCACAGTATACCAGCTGAAGAATATTCAACCTGTCAAGCGAAGAGTCTGATCATGTAAAGGCTGTAAGAGACTTTACAAGATTTAGAGATTAAATATTCTTCATGTTCCCCAGAATCGAGTGTGATTAGCATCGAGTACGCTTAGTAAGGTGAGAATGAATAAAAATCACGTGATCTTCTCTGCTCGGAAAAGCACGAATTGCAAACTTCGAGAGCTATATATAACCACAGCAAGAGCAAACTATAGGATCACCATGCGCCGCATAGATGGTCTCCCAAAGAACCCAAATGCTGCTCGCCCCCCGTTCAATACAAACTGAAGCATCATTCGTCCTCCATTCTGCTGCCCATCTGGTTGTTCACTCTATTGTCCGATGTGCAGCCCAAGGTGGGCGCAGGGGAGACGGAAGGATGTGTCGGGTGGTCGTCGGTGGTGGTGTTGTCTGGGAAGGGTTCGGCGCAGATAGAGCAATCGTGGTCGTAAAGGGCCAGCTCGGAGCCAGGGACCGGGATCATGCCATTAGCGAAGGAAACAATGCAGTCGGTAAAACGGGTTACGGAAGGCATGTCTGTTCGACTGTTGTGGTTAGGAGGTTGAGGGTGTTGTTGTTGGAGAGGTCTGTGGATTGAGTCAAAGGGGAAGAGAAGGTTGGGAAGAGAAGGTTGGGAAGAGAAGATTGGGAAGAGAAGGTTGGGAAGAGGAGATTGGGAAGAGAAGATTGAGGAGAGAAGATTGAGGAGAGAAGATTGGCTCAGGATTATGAACCGTTTACTCTGAGAGGTGACCGGTTCGACCGCAACGTAATCGATGAACGGGGAAATTTGGATGAAGGTGCGCCGTAGTACTACGGTGAGTATGAGCATGGTGAAGGCTCGTGTACATAGGAAGTGGTCTGAAGATCGTATATAAACGATGCTATATGTTGCCATTGTAAAGGTGTAACGCTGATGTATGATGGAAGATATAGTATATACTGTAGTGGCTCATTACCGGATTTTGACTGACTTAGGCAGACTGGCATGAGGTACTAGATATTACTTTGTTGTAAGTTTTTAGGCGAGGAGTGGAACTGAAGTGAGTCGTGGAGAATGTGGCTTGGTTCGGGCAGTGGCCTGGTGGTATTAAATGGAGTCACTGCCCTTGGGGAAAATGTGCATGAACCCTCCGTATTAACGCTGGTAAGCCCGACGAATCAACCATATCCACAATTACCAATTGGCGAATCTTAAGAGCCATTATTGCTGAAGTCCTCTTTGTCGAAGTCTTTCCTCCAAGTCCTTGACCAAAAGCTCCCTCCCAAAACCCTTCCCTACTGACAATCAAATGATGGATGAAAAGATGATGTATTTTTTTTTCTGAAAGAGCGAATCTATCTAGTTTGTGTGCAATGCTCAAACATGCGTTGGCAGGCCTCTGCATACAAAGCACGTGACATGCTGAGATCACTCTGGATACTGGAGTAGAACCAGAAGGCTACCTCCGACACCTACCTTATTCAATCATCCGCTCTTCATTCATCTCCAGTAAGAACACCAAATCAGAACAAGTGCGCGGCTTTGGTAGTTCTTCTTGCAGTACGTCGAAATGCCAGACAGGTGACACAGTTGCACATTTTCGAAAGACAGTATGCTAATGACACATTACGAAATTATGAAGAGCGCTGAGATAGCTAATGAAATGATTGAACAATAAGCACTTATATACTGTATGACCGATGTAAGTGTCACTGGAAAAGGGGAAGGTAAGGCAGAGCAGGAGAGTTGTTGTATTGGTTGAAGAGCAGAATACTGTAGCTATTCTGTCCTCTGTATGTGCAGCCACTCGTGCCGAGGTAGTCTGACTAGTGGTCACGTGCCCTCACATACTCGCACTGAACCCGATATTCCCTAACAGAACTAGAATTATAGGATCCGACCATGGTAGCCGTGCACTTAGGAGGGTATATCGCTGATAGAACGTGAAACGGTTGGTGGATGTATTTCAATTCACATCTGGTGCGTGCGCAAGAGCGGGGGGTTAAGCTGAACAAAATCCCATGCCCCAGGATGCTTGATTCAGCAGATCAATAACCGACACCGGCATTTGAGTCCTCTGTGAGTCGTTCCTTGATGGGTGCTTCCTCAATTTGAACCTTGGAACTCTTGAATCCAGAATATTGGCAACACAACATGGACAACAAGGTTAATGGGCGACTGGCTCTCATAACAGGGGCATCTGGAGGGTTTGTAGACTTCTCTTCCTTGCTCCCTCCACTCTCATATTATGTCTGACATGTGTATGTATAGCATCGGCGGAGCATGCGCTCGAGCATTGTTCCTGCAACAAGTCAACCTTGCCTTAACATATAACACCAATAAAGGAAGTATTAATGCACTTGCAGAGCAGCTCCATAAAGAGTACGAATCGGCGTATCCGGAGAAGCCGCTGCCTAGAATATCAATACATCAAATAGATATGAGCAGTGCGGACGACACGGCGACACTCTGTAAAGTGGTGGAGAGCGAGCATGGTACGTGTGTGGATATCCTCATTGCGAACGCCGGATTCGGGAAGAGAGTAACGGATATTGAGTATATCTCCCCTTTTTGAATATGCGAACCAAGCAACAAGCTCTTACCAGCATGAAATCCAAATGATAGAGTCCAGGGATCGCGTCAAATCTTTTACTGACAATGAGAAAAGGGATATCGACCTAGACCTCTTCGAACACACACTGAAAGTCAACCTCCGCGCACCCTTTATCCTCGCAAAAGGTGTTGTTCCAGGCATGAAGGCACAGAAATGGGGTCGTATCATTTTCATCTCGTCAATAGCCGGATATGGTGTAGGACTCAATGGTGCTCGTACGCAGTCCCTATTCTTGTTTAATCCAATTAACTTTCCCCGTCCCTATGACTAACATCCCCTCAGACTACTCAGCCTCCAAAGGCGGCCTCACATCCATGATGAAGAACCTTTCGACTCGTCTCGCAGAGCACAACATCACAGTGAATGATGTTTCGCCAGCTATGATTGGAGAAACGGGATTGATTCCAAATAGTGAGACTGTGCCTGGGTTGGTGGATAGTATTCCTTTGGGGAGATTGGGGACTCCACAGGAGGTTGCGAATGTAGTAATGATGTTTTGCACGACAGGGTATATGACGGGACAGAGTGTGCTGTTGGCTGGAGGATTGAATCATAAATGATTTGAAGCAAGCAGAAATAGGACATACTATGTATACACTGGTAGAAAGCGAAGAGCTGTTCCTCCTAAACATATAAAAATATCAAACGCCGACGTCGACGTCATAGGCGGGGCAAAGTCCGGAACGGTCCGAAGCTCCAATCACAACATGGCGCTGACTATAGAGGGGTTATTGCGGGGAGATGAATGCCGTCCCCAAATAAATAAAAGAACTCGGCACTGTTCTTGAATTCTTCTACTTAAGCTTCTTTCAATTGCCTATTTCCTAACTTCTATTCCTCAATTTACCCAATTAACCTCAAAATGACCCAAAAGTCCGCTCTTCTCATTGGTGGAATCGCCCACATCCGCAAAGAATGGGAGGAGTGCAGCTCCTTCTTGAAGCTATCCGAATACCCAGATGGATCTCGCGAGGATTTCATGTCAAGATGCAAAAACGGAGAGTACAGTGACCTCTTCGCCATCTACCGGAGTAATGAGTCAACCAAAGTCACGGGACCCTTCAACAAGGAGCTCATCGATGTGCTACCATCAAGCTTGAAATTCATCTGTCATAACGGCGCTGGATATGACAACATAGATATCGATGCATGTACAAGGAGGGGGATACAAGTAGCCAGCACGCCTGTGGCTGTCAACGATGCGACGGCGGATGTGGCTATGTTTCTTATGCTGGGAGCGCTGCGGAGGATAACACCGTCTTTCCAGGCGGTACACCAAGGTATATCTCTTGCGGGCCCTTCTCTACGTTGTCCAATTTTAATAAACTCCAAGGGAAATGGAAAGGATCAGACCCCCGCCTGGGCCACGACCCCAAGAACAAAGTCCTCGGCATCCTCGGCATGGGTGGTATTGGCTCCGCAGTCGCTACTCGAGCCAAAGCCTTCGGGATGAAGGTTCAGTACCATAACCGCAGCCGGTTGTCGGAAAACGAGGAGCAAGGTGCGAAATATGTGGGCTTCGAGGAGTTGTTGAAGACTTCGGATGTGCTCAGTTTGAATTTGAGTTTGAATGCGTCGACAAGGCATATTATTTCAAAAGAGCAGTTCGATATGATGAAGGATGGAATTATTATTGTTAATACCGCAAGAGGGCCATTGATTGATGAGGCGGCGCTGGTCGATGCATTGAAGAGCGGGAAGGTATGGAGTGCTGGGTTGGATGTGTTCGAGGAGGAGCCTAAAATCCATCCGGGATTGCTGAACAATAATAATGTGGTGTTGCTGCCGCATATGGGTACTTCGACATGGGAAACACAGGTAAAGTCGTCCTGGATGATTTGTTTTGACTTGAGATGGAAGCTGACTTCTACTATCAGCGTGACATGGAGCTGTTGGTGCTGAACAACCTAAAGGAAGCAGTCAAGAACGGTAAACTGATAACGCAAGTTCCCGAGCAGAAGAAGGCAAAGGCAAATATATGAGCTGTCCAGTTATCGACATAACCTAGAGAAGCTATCAAAAACATCGTGGTTAATCACGGCATATGAACCACTCTAAACCGATAAGTGTCAGCTCTTGAACCGACCAAATCCAGCATGAGCCAGTGATTTTGTTTCCATGTGCTCGACTGACTTGTCTTCCTCTTCAAAAGCTGTCGGCATTCGAAAGATGGTAATCATAATCATAAAAGAGTCTTCCGAATACGACTCTAAGCCACCAAGTTGCCACATCGTGGCTTTTCAACGGTCGGCATCTGACTTCAATTGCCGACATTGTCTGTACCACCTGTATCATTTTCAAGTTTTCGTGAGCCAAGTCAGGAATCATGCCTCGACCTTCCACACCACCTATCTTACTGCTGGTGTTCTCACATCATTCCAAACTGTTGTCTGGCGTCTGATGACAGACACGACTGAGCTGTTCTTTCATCCCAAGCCCCGGTGAACAGCAAAAAGGGCTAATTCCCCGCACGTCAGACCCACAGCAGTTTGTGCGGAGAGAAAAATCCGGAGACGACCCCGGCTTTCCCCAAAGCCGATTGACAAGGTACTTCGTATGGAAGCAGTAGAAGATGCCGATCAGTCGGTAATTGTGCGTTATCATGCAGTGTTTTGTATAAAGTTGATCATGCTCTCGCCTTGTGTCATGTCATCTCAAGCTTTGAAACTCCTCTTTCTTCTTTCCACGCAGGCGTTGGAATACCCATTCTACATCTCTCATCCGCCATACGTATATTAACGATTCCCAAGATGGGGAAGTTTGACATAAGAGCGATTCTCTCGGATATCAAAGCCTACCGCAATGCCTACATACTTACCGCTGTCGCCAGTTTTGGCGGTATGCTGTTCGGATGGGATACAGGGCTGATTGGAGGCGTTTTGACTATGGATGCATTTCAGCATTCGTTCAATTTGGATAAGAATAGTAAAGATTTCAGTAATTTGCAAGGAAACATTGTCTCTGTCCTCCAGGTTCGTTTAGGGAGAGATTAATGGGAGAAATTACGAAGGCTAAGATTGACAGGCTGGATGTTTCTTCGGAGCACTATCGTCCTTCTATGTCAGTGACAAATTGTAAGTTTTCCGTTCCTGTCACCAGCCCTCCTTCTCAAACCCTATCATCGTTCCTTGTCGTCGGCGGTGGCATCGCTCTCTAATTACCAAACTAACCACCCTCCAGCGGGCGCAAATTCGCCTTGATCTTCGCGGACATAATCTTCCTCCTCGGCTCCCTCATCCAAACCCTCTGCGCCATAAATACGCATAGCCTCGCCCAACTCTACGTCGGCCGTGTCATCGGCGGTTTCGGGGTCGGATTGATCTCCGCCGTCGTTCCAACATACATCGGCGAGAATGCAAACAAGGAGATTCGGGGGCGGTGTATTGGATGGTAAGATTCCGAAAACTTCTTTCCTCCCTATTTGAGTCATATGTGGTTGGGGAAATTGGAAGCTGATAGGGGATGTAGCATGCAGCTCTTCAACGTAACCGGAATCTGCCTCTCCTTCTTCGTGAACTACGGCATAACCCAACAAATCACCACCCTCTCCTCCGCCAAATGGCGCATCCCCTTCGCCCTCCAAATGCTGCCCGGCGCGCTCCTCCTCCTTGGCATAATCTTCCAGAATGAGTCTCCCCGCTGGCTGGTTGAGAAAAACAGGCTGCAAGATGCCGCGAAGGCGTTGGCGAGAGTACGGTGTAAGGATGCGGAGGATGAGGGGGTGATTAGAGAGTTGGATGAAATTGTGCGGGACTTCGAGGGGCATGAGAAGTTGAGCTTGAAAATGCAGCTTAGGGCGGCGACGGAGAATAAGCAGATGTTTTATCCAGTTAGTTTTGCAGTGCTGCTTATGTTCTGGCAGCAGTGGACTGGGACGAACTCGTAAGTCAACCCTCTGAACACTACATAACAGCCCCTATTGTGCGGAATATTGATCATGGATATAGTATCAACTACTATGCCCCCCAAATATTCCAGTCCATTGGTCTCAAGGGTCAATCAGCCGGCCTCTTCGCTACCGGTATTTACGGCATTGTTAAGATTGTGTGTACGGCTTTGGGTCTTATGTTCGCAACCGAACAAATGGGCCGGAAGGTGCGTTCACTCCCCTACTCCCCTCTTCGCACCTTCGTTCACTCAGCATCTTTCTTCCCTCAGCTCTTCTTCACAACTTTTTATTTTTCAACCCGCTTTCACATATTAATTTCATAACAGTGGAGTCTCCTAATCGGTAGTCTCGGCCAAGCCTTCGCCATGTTCTACATTGGCATCAACAGCGCCGTCAACCCGGTTAAAGACGGCGACGCGCTGAGCGGAACCAGCATCTTCGCCATCATATGCGTGTATCTCTTCGTGGTATTCTACTCCTTCGGCTGGGGCCCGATCCCCTTTGTGCTGAGTAGTGAGTGTAGTCCGAATCACGGTAAGTTATATTCCTACCGGCCCCTTCTCTAATATCACCCTTCTGTCTCTATGTAAAGGGCGGTGGAATGCGTCTATGGTGTTTCGCATATTTGATTTGGGGATTATGCTGATATTCGGGGGTAATTAGTGAGGTCTTTGATCATGGCCCTAGCCCTAATGACCCAATGGCTCTTCAACTTCGTCATCGCCAAACTTACACCAATCATGTTGGACCACATCACCTACGGCACGTTCCTCCTCTTCGGAGCCGCCTGCATTGTCATGGGCGTTTATGCTATCTTCTTCGTGCCAGAGACTAAGGGAGTGCCGCTCGAGTCCGTGCATTTGTTGTTTGAGGGCGATATTGTTAAGGGATGCATCAGAGATACTATCCCGAGTAGGGCTAGGGCGAGGGGGCTGAAGGGAGGGAGAAATGAGGGGGGAGAGGTGGAGGGGAGGGATTCGGATAGTGTAGCGAGGGCGAAGGGGATGGGGACGGCTAGGCATGTTGAGGAGGTGTAGAGGGATGGGAAGTGATATAGGATTGGTTGCTGTCGTAATGCAGGTTAGGATATGAGATATGTTTAATGCATTACTACCTCAACAGAATGTGTTGATCTTGCCGGAGAGCAGTGATACAGACCTCGTTGGTTTTGCATAGCCATGCGAGCTGGGTTTCGGGTCGTCCTGAGGGAATACGTTGACAGTTGTTTAGAAGGAACGAATCTTGATGGAAAGAGCGGTTGATGAAAGGTAACGACGTTATGGCCGTCTTCCAACTGAACACTCCTTATTTGCGGTTGACAGCTGCGTGAATTGGATGCTGATAATTAGTGAGGCGGGATTCAGGCAGGCATGCTGAGCCAGCATTATGAGGAAGTGCAGCAGGAGAGTATCTTTCTCCGCGGACAGAAGTTGCTATGTTCGTAGTTTAGATGTTCGGCTTGCATATGTTGTATGTATTGACAGGTGAAAAGAACACGACTATCACCAACAAAGGATAGCAGTGCGTAGAACGCAGATGTTGGATGCCTCTATTTCTGGTCGATCGGCTGCGAATATCGTATGAGCATATATTCAATGCGTCGCTAAGTTGAGCGGAGGGGGAGATCTTGGTGGAGGGGATATAATGCATTGTGCTGTGGTTAGTGGTAATAAAGAGGCTATTCCTAGACTGCGGTTCGCAATGAGAGGGAGAGTGAGGCATGCTTTGGGAATTCCAGTAGACCAGAGACTTGAAGCAAGGATACTGGTGATGTAATCAATCCTAAGGTTGTAAGTCGATCTGTTCTTAATGTAGGCTTTCTGTTGCCATGTATTCTATGCATTGACACAATTGAAGAAGATGGCGATCTCTGTTGACTCCAGTACCGAAAACGGTTGAACTCAGTGTCGGACGCCACGTTCCGTTGATTGACCTGATTGCATTCTCTGGTGGTGTGGTAAATTAAGGCAGTCTCAGGTATACCTGCCTCTGCGCCTAGCCCATACCATATAGTAGGTTTAACAAATAGGAAAGCCATGGTGACGGTGATGTTTGAAAGGGAAATTGATGGGATTTCTCGAATTTTTGTCAATGCATTGAATGCAGTTCGACTTCGCAGAACGTGTAGATCTGGAGAGAGATTGGTAGTACATGATGGTGTTGTCAACGTCCTTCTACTGGGAGATTGGCCGGCTTGCATAAGAGTGATAGTATTTCAGGGCATTTCCTAGGTTTTACCAATCCATCCATATGAACCTATGCCACGTTGTAGCTCGAACATTACGAACTTGAAGTTCAAACCTTGCGTAGAGCCCAAAGAGATCTGTTTCTGATTATTCTGATTCGGGACAAAGGCTGTGAGCTGAGCTTGATGCGTTGCTACGTGTTAAAGGGCGTGAAGATCTCTATGAAGATCGGTAGCACAGAGGAAGTAGTGAACCCGTGGGGAACGCCCTGCCCTTGGGGTGAATCGGACTTCGATTCTCCAGTCGCTTGGGAAAGAATGAGGCTTGTTTGAGGCAACCCCGCGTCTGTTGGATATATGTCCCTGTACTATGGTATGTATGCTTAAATTCCGGAAGGAGTAAATGACAACTGGCAAATGATAGTCGCGCGTACATCATCGTGTATTTTGTAAATGGAAAAGAAACTAAGAAAAAGAATTGATCTTTATGAAGTTTTGTCGCAGTGTTGCGGTCATTTCCTACCACGTAATATAAGCCAGCATATTGAAGGATAAGCTTTCGAATGAGGCTATGGTCAATGAAAGCATCGTGCATTTCCTAGTCTAGAAATGAACTGAGAGAAAGAGGGGAAGTTTGCAATTAGTGAGGCTGTCTCAGGCACCCAGCTGCGCATGTCATATACGTACGCAATACCATACCATGACGATTTCTAAACTCGAAAAAAAAATGAGCGACAAAAGGCGACAGCTGGCATTCAGGGATATAAGATGAAGAAGATGATCCAAACTGATATCCAACTTAGCAATGGATGGACGAAAAGTAAGGCTAACAGTGACGAGATGGTAGACCGAGTCGGTCACTGGTTCCGGTAGAACATGATGTTGACGGTGTACGGAAGTGGGCGATGTGCGAAAACATGAAATTGAAGCCCAATGGAAGACGGGTGAACAACGATATAGAGAGAGTGAATGTCGACTGGCGGAGAAACCTCACGATAAAAAAAAGCTTCTCAGTGGGGAATTCAGGGTGTCCATGGGCTGGTGGCGTTTGGTCCCGAGACGGTGAGAGCAGGGTCCGGTGTTGGCTCGTGTCCCATCGTCATCGATCCGGGCGACGTCTTCACTGCATCGTGCCCCTCTATCACCCATGACACCACAGCAGACGACAGCCCAGCCAACGACCCTGTCCCTCGCTGCCACCACCACTTGTCCACACAACGACACAACCTGACCTCAAATTTCCCCCACATTGTATATTGCTTTTTGGCTCAACTGCGAACTGTTCGCGACTTCAGCTGACCATCTCGTTTACCGCAGATCGGACCTTTACGTGTGACTTCAACAGCTGCAGGATCGTCCGGGTGGTTGCCGCAACCCTCCTCTTGCAGACGCAAAAACCTCGACCCTGCGTTTGTTGACCGGACTTCATACCGCTTCGCTGCTTGGGCGGCGAGAAAACATCACGGTGATCAGGCTCAGGGACAGCTTCAGGCTTCATCCCAACAGACAGGACGGCATTGTGAGCCCAGGAGACAACACCACAGCGATTATCGCCCGACCAGGTCACCACCCCGTACCGCCAATCGTCAAAACAACAGCAGAATGTACGTCCACATGGAGCATACTTCTTCAACAGAAGAATCTTCTGAAACGGTTTCGTTTGTGCTCTTCTTCGCATACCCCACTCTCTACATTCACTCGACTGACATACATGATGAGCAGCGTATCGATCCCTTCCAAGTCCTTAAATAATCGGAGGTTTTCCTACACTTACGCTCCGGCCCCTTCCAGTCCCTCCCGAGGGGATTCTCGCCCCGCGCCTCCGCAGAAATCAAATTCGACTACACCCGCTGCAGGTATGGGTTCTCGGCACTACCGATCCCCATCCCCTCGGCGGTTCGTGAATCCCGCTAGAGCATCCACGGGAACATTCCCAGAGCCGTACCATGAAGCCTACTACTCGAACAACTCCTCGCCTAGAAACAGTGGGGAGAGGATCGCTGGCCTGGCACCTCCGTCGCACCCAATTGCTCCCGGGCATCCAGCTTCAAGGTCTTCTCATTCCTCGTACTCGGGGCGTCGTCGGAGTAACACCCTAGATGCTCATGACCGGTCAGCACGTGATTCGCCAGTTATCGTTCCAGTGCAGAAGATGCCAATACGTAATTATCTCATCTACGACACACCGAAGAGCCTTCCTGGACACCCCTCGGGAGAGCCGCGTGAGGCAACCTTGATCACTCGTGCTCCTCGGCGAGACCATAAACGCATTTACAGCGTGGATGATAACCACTCTACGAGGCTGATTGCTGAAGTGGAGCCGCTTAGACATGAGGACACCAAATATGGGACAGCGACTCCAAGCAGCGGTCAGCGCTATCACCATCATAAGCCCCTGGTGCGAACTACAGACTTCGACGACGAAGGATACTCGTACACTGATCCGGCAAGCATGTACCGAGACACAGAACCAGCTTGGCGAAGCCGTCCGCGCTCTGGAAGCATCGAGCGAGGCTCGCGACCATCTAGCATGCTCATGGATAAGGGTCCTAGGACTTCCAATCGGGAACTGGGTCCCCCTCCCTCCACCCGGGGATTTGATAAGATAAACAGTGGTCTTATGCGGAATAGCAGTCTGCGTGAGCGCCCTCGCTCAGGTTCAAGGGATAGGTATGGAGATAGTGCGAGCTACCGAGACGAGTACTACACTCCCCACTCGAGATCTTCTTCAAGCACACATCATCCTACTATGGTTCACCAAGAGCCTCGACGAGACGTTTATTCTGATGATCATGACAGGCGCGCGCGGGAGAAGGAGAGCAGGCGCCATCGTACCGACGATCGATTTGAAGATCGTGAAGTTACCTCTCGAGGTTTCGGTATCCGAACTGATGACAGCAAGCTCCGTGGTGATGAAAGCTTGGACCGTCGTCCGATATGGTCTCCACATGAGACCGGCCGAGGGAGCGTTGACGATTACGGCTCCCCATTTTATCCGCCGGACGAACCACGACGCGAAGCGCGTATGCCGGATCCTCGCATTCCTCATGAGCGTGACGCCGCACTTTACGACGACCGTTCAAGAGACCGGGACTACGACCGTGCAAGGGACCGGGACTACGACCGTTCAAGGGACCGGGACTATGAGCGCCGCGACAGGGAGAGAGAGGACCGTGGGTACGTTCCTCGCGCTGTTCCGGTAGCTGCTGCCGGGACTGTAGCTGGTTATGGAGCATCAGAGGGAATCAAATCTCATGACCGACATCATGACCATGATCGAAATCTTGACTATGACCGAGACCGAGACCATGAGCCTGAGCGTGATCGCGTTCGGGAGCCTGATCGAGATAGAGCACGTGATCGCGAGCGTGATTCAGAGCGTGAGCGAGAGCGGGAGAGGGACCATGATCGTGGAGACCGGATTAAGGACCATGCTTATGATAGACATCCAGAGCGTATCCCGGACGACAGGGCATCACCCCCTACCACAAGTGCTTATCCCTCTAAAGGTGCGGACCGCTCGAAGGAGGTCGACCGCAAAGACCGTGACGTACGGTACGAAGATGAGGAGCCAAGAAGAAGGCGTCATCATCATGGTCATTCTTCAGACGACAGTGACCATGAGCGGTCTCGTCGCTATGTCGATCGGGACCCCGCTAGGGAGTCTGACAGTCGTAAGGACTCGCCTCGTAAGCCTGAGGCAACTCTTGACCCTGACGAAGAATATCGCCGCCGTGTTCAGCAGGAGATAGAGCGAAACAGCAGAGCTGCCCGAGAGCATGACCTCGATGACCCCGATAAGGAGCGGGAGCTTCGACGCCGCCACGACGAGCGAGATAGATACCCTGAAGAGCGAGACAAACGTCGAGACAGTCCCGGTGGAGAACGCCGTCCTCCCCCCTCTTCTATGGTTGCGGAGCCTTCACACTCCAAATCTGCCAGTGTACTTAACAAAGGCCTCGTCCATGAGCCGGATTCGCTGCCTCCGCCCACAGACGAGGTTCCCAGTAAGAGCCTGCAAATTGTAACGCCTCCCAAGGATCCACCTGCACCGCCCAAAGGTATTCTTCGGAAGCCGACCGAAAAGTTTCCTGAACACCCTGAGCCAATCCGTGAGGGCGTTGCTCCCCATAAGAGCGCATTAAAGGGCAAAGACATTCCTCCTAACGCACGATGGACTAAAATCGACCGTCGACTAGTAAATCCAGAGGCTCTTGAAGAAGCCAAGGAGCGATTCGAGGAGCGTCTGGATTGCGTCATCGTGCTCAGGGTATTGACCAAAGCCGAGATTCAGAAGTTGGCAGATCGTACCAAGGAGATTCGGAATACTCGAGGTAGACACTGAAGCAACGTCCTAGAGAGAGTCCATATGCTAACCATTGGCAGAAGACGAATACGAGCGGCGTGAACGCCGAGAGCGACGAAGCCATAGGAGGGAACGTGGTGGAGAAGAGCGAGACAGCGATGCGGGCAGCAATTCCGACGACGACAATTATGAAAAGGGCAAAGACCAACACGTACCACGTATGATTGAGGACGGACGCGAATAACCAACGCTCCAGTATCTTGCTGTTGAACAACGCGATGCTTACCTGCTTTAGTAGATATATACGGCCTGAAATGGCAGATATGGAGGAAGTTGAAGAAACGCCTGCCATACGTTTTCCTACCCGAATGAAGGGATAAAGAGCGTGGTGTGCCCACGGGGTCGTGCTAAGGGGCGAGCCATATGGGGATGAGGATTCTTGTGATCATGCTTGCTTGACTCTGTTTGCATAGCGGGGTTCATTTCATTTTTGCTCTTTGCTATTCATTTGTCGTTTGGATGCAAGTGAGTGATGTCTTTACTTGCTTTAGGATACCACCAACTCATAAGGCGATGTATATGTTTATCGCATTAATTTGTTCATCCGAAAAGCCATAGCTAGCATAGATATATTCCGCTGCCTACGGTTTTGCTTGCATTATTATTAAGTACTCGGTTATCCTTCAAATATATCACTGTTCTTGCTGAAGTTGGTAAATCACGTGATATAAATGAGCCGGTTTATCACGTGGACTTCCTGTCTGTCCCATTCCAAATTATTTCCCAGAAGCACAATAGTTATGTGTAAAATGAACTAGCCAACCTTTCAAATAGATTGGTTACGTGGAGAGAATCTCCCTGATATCTGACGTCGGTGTCAAAACGTATGATTACTCAGCGATCTCGGCATCGCGTCATTGCGTTACCGATTCTCATCCGGACAAAAAAGGGAGCACGATTTTTCACGAACGCTCCGTGTGGTGCCCTCCTTCTTTACAACTGCTGAAGCTATTTATATACATTGATTACCGATCATTGAGCTTAGGGTGACCGTTTCGTCTTGCAGCATGTTCGTATTCAGTAAACAAGCCTTTGTCTATAGCTTCGGAGCACTGTCGTAACCGCACTGGGTATTCGATTTCTAATCACCCACCCCGCTGTACCATTATGTCACTTAACTATATAACCCCTCATTCGCATTGTAGAATCGACCTCATGTCATTGCTCTGTCCCTATACTTGCTTACGATTGCAGAGAACCTTTACCTCCCAGACTCCAAAGCACTCGGCCCTCCTAACACTTACTCGATTTCAACCTCGAACCTACGTCCACACATCCTCCAAACGCTTTCTACAAGTTATTCCTACCACACCCAGAGCAATGGCTTCCGATCGTGTCACCGGCCTCAAGGCTAACAAAGGCATCGAGCTCCTCACCATGGAGACGCCTAATGGCGTCAAGGCCTCGATCTTATTGGAGGAGCTCAAGGATGCGTATGGGTTGGATTACACATGGCAGCGCATCAACATCATGGAGAACATCCAGAAGGAGCCCTGGTTCACCAAGTTGGGACCCAATGGCAGGATTCCGGTGATTGTGGATCATGATAAGGGAGGTTTCGCTGTGCAGGAGGGTCTTGGTGAGTGCTAGATCGGATAGGAGGATAATTCACACGGCTGACACTGAAATAGCTATTTTGTCGTACTTGACAAGGCATTACGATCCGGAACACAAGTTCAGCTTCTCTGAGCCGCTCGATATCTCGCGTTGCGAACAGTGGATGGCGTGGCAGCATGGTGGTCTGGGACCGATGCAGGGTCAGGCGAACCATTTCAACGTAAGTGCCAAACCTACACAGACGCTGCAATATGGCTGCCGAGGAAGACTAACACTCAATGCAGCGTTTCGCCAAAGAACGCATCCCTTATGCAATGCAGCGCTACACTGGCGAAACTGAGCGCCTCGTCGGCATCCTCGACAACCATCTCTCCTCGACCGACTACCTCGTTGGCAACAAATTCAGCATCGCAGACATTGCCAACTTCGGCTGGGTCAACATTCTCTACTTCTCCGGCATAAACCTAGCCGACTTCCCCAACGTGGAGAAGTGGTGGCAGAGAATTTCGGACAGACCAGCTGTGCAGAGAGGTCTGGCGGTGCCGCAGCCGAGCCAGTTGGGGAATAAGGCTTATCAGCAGAGGTTGAAGGAGGATCCGGAGTTTAAGAAGCAGGAGGAGGAGATTAAGGAGAGGATTCAGAAAGCGAAGGAGCAGTATGGTTATAAGTATTCTTCGCCTTAGGGAAAGAATAAGGTAGGACAAGATGCAGGCCTTATGGTCATAATCCGTTCCGGCATACTATAAAAAACTCATTCGATAGCGAATCATAACGGATGTTCAGGTATTTCGACAATGGACAACGCATGAATCGCTACACCCGATGTTTTCTGATTCTATTCACCTTTCATAGGAATAGATGTCTCCACGTGAAAAGATACAGTCCCACTACGTCTAGCACCGAGCGCCAAATTGTTAGAGACAGTCCTATCGAATAAAAAACAAAATTATGAAACACCACGAAACATCACAACACAGTTACAGACCCAGAAATAAAGATTTGCTTTGATCCAATCGAAAGAATTCCAGGCCCTGTCGCGGGAGTAAAGCGTTGGCGCCCGCCAAACCGCAGACCAAGCGATTGGAAATGCGGGAACGCCAGGGTTCTCTTGGCGACTGAGCGAGACGCTATTTGACGTTCTTGGGAATCAATGAGGACTTCTAGTTGTGAAGGTGAGTAAATCATCGCATGGGGATGGGAATCATATATAATGGCAGGATTCACTCGCACAATAGCCTGGCAATCAATTCGGTCACAAAAGTACATTTCTTTTCGAGCGTGGCTTTGACAGTCAACCTTTCTTTCCTTCGTCACATTGTCTCTTTTTTCGCTTTATTTTACTTTCGTCCTTGCACCGTTTGTCCTTTCTGTGAGAGACACCTAGTCACCCATCACCGTTTCCACTATCGTCATCCAGCTTCTATTTCCGAAAGAGCGGTCATTGAGTTTGTGACACGCAGACTCTCCTTTCACAACTTTGAATAGCGTCATTGCAGGCGTTGTTGTCCACTTCTTCAACCACTGCGAAGGTGACCGACGATTTCCTATTCTTTGATTACGACAACAACATTGTGCAAACGCAAGTGAAGATACTTTTGTTGGAAACGACTGCTGCGAGTGAGGATTATTTCATCCGCGTAAGCGGCCCACCCATTTTCTAGTTCACGACCGTCAAACGAACCAATTGAACCAAATCTCTACTCCGCGATTCAAACACCCAAACACTGCACACGAACCGTATTCTGGTCACCAATATCTCAACCCTCCCTACAAAAACCGAGAACGACCAACTCGATCTCCATAATGTTCCGCACTTCCATGAAATCCGAAAAACCCAGTACCTCCCTCATGGCCATCAACTTCAGCCCCGGCAACATCCTCCGCCTCACAGCCCGGCTCCTCCAATTCGTCCTCGCACTCACAGTCTGCGGTCTCTACGGCACAGACCTCGACGCCGCGCACAAAGCCCACGTCTACGCCGATTCTAAATGGGTTTATGCTGTCACGGTTGCAGGACTCAGCGCGATATCGAGTATCGTGCTGGCACTGTCATCTTTTAAGACTTGGTTCTTTTCCTGGTGGGATGGCGTTCTATTCATCCTCTGGGTCGCTGTTTTCGGGACATTCGGGAAAATATACCTCAAAGCCGATACCCAGGGAAGCAAGGGGGTTACGAGGATGAAGCATGCTGTTTGGGTCGATATGGTGAATATGGTTCTTTGGTTCCTCACCGCTTGTTATGGCGCTTGGGCGTTCTGGAAAGCAGGGCGGAAGAGCAAGGCGTGGAAGAGTGAGGCTGAGGTGTGAGCATGCTCTGTCTCAGTCCTGCATACTTTTCTCGCCTCTTCCGCTATTCACGTGGCATCTTACTCTGGATCGTACTGCCATGTTATCATGTTTTTTTGATATGCAGCTGATCGCATATGGCAGGGTCCGATGACCACAACGATTAGTTTTACATTCCGTTTCAGACTACCTTTTTGACGGCCCGTATTTCATTCCCATTACCACAATATCTGCCCTTACACTTTTGTAAATGGCTTTACATTGGGCAATTGCATATGGTGATTTGGCGAGATACCCTCCTAATTACATTGCATGGCTTGTGTGGCGGAATCCTATTACGTTTTCCATCTGCGGTTAACCTCTTCCATTGTTTCATTGATATCAATTCTCCCATTGGCATCACTATTCTTACTTTGTTTGTCTTGCATCTTTGCCGTCTAGTCTCGGTTATACATACCAATAATATTACCCCCATATTCCCCTCCAATCCCACCCAATCTCTCTCCTGCCCACTTCCTCACATATCTAAAGCATCCTACCGAACCGCAAATCTCAGCATAGCGAGCTTGCAGAGGTCGGCCGGTCGAGATATGAACTCACACCTTTATAACGCACAGACTACTTTCGAATTTTTGGACTTCAGCCTGGACAATCCTCCAGCGACATCTACGGAAGCCTAATAGAATGTCAGCCACCCGATCTAACCCTATGAGACTGTTTCATATATTTGGCGTGAGCCGGTTTTCTCAAGCACGATCTTTATCAGTGGACTTGAACGCAGAGTAACATCTAATCTTCACTTCGCCTTCCCGCAATTTCGAAACACAGATTCAACGCATGACTTATGGGTAAATGTCGTGTGTATCAACCATATTGATGATCAAGAGAGGAGACTTCGAACTGAGATGATGGGTGAGATCTTATTTTACGCAGATAAGGTACTCGTATGGCTAGGGCCCTGGGGACGACAGAACGGACATCGCTATGACCAGCTTGCTACAACTTTTCGAAGATTACCATAATGACTGAGTCAAACCAGAGGGGTCTCAGCTACCTCTTTCATAAGTCTTTCTATGACACTCCAGTTGCTGCGGCCCAAAAAAATATCTTTATGGCCTTTTGTTCCCTCTGTCCGGAGTCATTATACTCACGGCCATGGTTTATCGCCTGTGGGTATTTAAAGAAGTATTTGGGCTAGAACTATTGTTGTGTGGTGCGGTCGTTTTTCCTTAAATTTGGGTATTCTGGCCAGCGCCGTGATCCTGTTTAGGAAAACGCACGATATACTCAATTCTGAGCCCAACTCTAGATTTTCACCGCAGCATTTCGACAATTTCTTTAAAGTTTTATCTTGTCCTTTCGGCCAAAGGCTAAAATTACTCCGTAGGAATCAGAACGCTAAGGAGATGGCATTCGGGAGTTGTAATCTCCTTCTCTCACCCCCGGATAACTTCTTCTGTTTTCTCCATACTCAGTGTTCGCGAAGGGTGAGAAACGGAAACGAATGAAGTTCGAACAGGATGATGGGGTCGCCCAGTTTCCTATTGCCATAGCGAGCGATGAAAATTCTGAGAATGAGGAATGTGGTACTGCAAGCTCAACAACGAGGAACAATTGGCAAGGAGATTCTGGCGCACAAATGAGGACTTGGCGGGTAAGAAAGAGGAAGGTCCGTTGGAATTGGCTGTACTGGAGTGCAAGGGCCTTGAAAGTTCAGAGCCGTCGCATTTGGCAAAAGCCATGGTAAAGTAGGTGGAATCGTGCGGATTGTATGTACATCAGGCTTACATAAATACAGATTTGTTCGAGAAGAGTCATTCCACAAAAGCTTAGCTTATCACCTACGTTCTTCAGACTAACAATCCCAGCTACCGCCACCAGAAAGCTGCAATTTGACATTTTCATTCATGAAACTCCCTCCCGAAATCAGGCTCATGATTTATAAGCTGATCATCTATCATGCCCACAGACCTTGGTGGTATTGGAAAACTTATACTGAGAGCCAACAGATCGGAGACTTTCGAGGTGGACATTATTAGAATTTTGACAAATTGCTCTCTCTATGCTATGGTTCGAAATCTCCATACGGCCAGACGCGGGGGACGATACTGGGAGTCAATGACCTTTTCTTCGAGACGACTTCTCACTAGTTCACATATCATTCTAGGGACTGCAAAGATGAGCGCGACGATCACGAGACTGCAGCGACACTTTCCTCGAGCGAAAACATCTGTTTCTTAATGGAGCGTTGCACTATTCCTACTGGTCCAAGCATTCCCTGTATTTGGCTGACTACAACCAAATACTATCATTCAATGTCGAGTAATGCGCCTAATGCCTTCCTTCCAATTATTTGAAAAAAGTCTCGAGCATGAAATGTGGACTCCTCCTCGGAGGTTGGCAGATCTATCAGATTGCAGACAAGAGAGATATGTCGGTTTTTTTTCAAAGAGGGCAAGAAGTCCATTGAAATGCATTCTAACAACCTTCTGAAATTACCGAAAAGCTGGTCCATCTGTCCAATTACTTCAGCAAACAGGCCTTTATTCTGAGCAAGCTCAAAGAATCTCAAAAATCAATACTTGTTGGACTGATGACGACACCTGAGCAAGATACGCTCTGGCATACGACAAATTACTGATCACAAACTCGACCATACGAGGTTATTGTGAATACTAGAAAGATAGCTTCTGAAGGTCATTTGTGGGAATAGTAGTAGATAGATGATTCTATTTCTATGATGTAACCGATAACCATAAAGCAGTCCATTAACTCCCAAACAACAAACGAAGAAAAATGCGAAAACCAAAACTAACCCCCCCCTAAATTACAAAAATGCCACCTCAAACTAAAAAGTCACCTTTCCACCGCCTTGGAGGCTAAGGCGCTTCTACTTCTTCCAAACTTTATGCGTACTATACTCCTTAACATTAACCCCGGGCACCACCTCCCCTCTCCTCTTTAACCTCTGCCTGGTCGCCTCACTCGCAGGCCTCATAACCTTCTTCTCCAAATCAAAGCACAAATCCGTATGCCCTTCATCGCAGAGCGGCCACCACTTCTCCGTCTCCATATCACACATAATCTTCTCTGTCACACTCACAAAATCCGGCCCCAAGCTCATCGGATGCTCGCACAACTCTTTCGCCGAGTGGCCCTCGAGATGCGATTCTATAATGACGAAAGGCTCGGGATTTTTGACACCAGTAAGACCAGGGAGCGGCGTGTAAGTTTCGTTTGCGGCGAGCGGCTCGCCGCGGATCATCTTGCGGTGCGTTCCGATTTTCATGTCAGTCCCGTCAGGATACGCATTGGTCTTCCTATCAATTCCCTGATTCGGTTTCAAAGGCGCGCCGCCGCTGGAATCCGGTTTCGGCTCTCCCTGCCTGGTATACTTGAGCGGCGGGCTGAAGAATTTGATCATGGAATCCGGGAGGA
>ML994005.1:0-66208 GCA_010093945.1 Delitschia confertaspora ATCC 74209 | reverse complement strand
GCAAGAAAAACAAAACGATTTTAGTTTTAACCTGAGTGATGTAAAAGAAATGTGGAATCTCTCGTCTCATGACTAATTTTATAATACTTGTCTAGTTTTCTGTCACATGATTGCTCAGTCAGCATTAATTGCTGGATAAGACGGCATCTCCTGGACAAGGGGATTCAAGCGGGGGCGGTACGTCAGCTGTTACGTTTGTATGGGCCAAGTATTTCTCTCTTGTGTGCGTTATGATGCGGAAGGAGCCGTCACTCATCCTAAGGAGATTTTATTGCTTCTCTCCCTTCATCCCTTCTCTCACAAGGCAAATATAACAAGCTTTACACGTATCTATATTTATACTGTCACATTTACAACTCCAACTCCAACGTCTTATGTTTTATTTTCTTCTCATAATAAACCAATCAACATCCACTACCAAAAAGCCAATCGCTTTCACACCCAACATGTGAATTGCTTTTCGGTGTTTACTAAGCCGGTACGCGTCACCGAGAAACAAGCTTTGGGGATAGTCGGATTTGCACGCGAAGCGGGCTTTTCTACGTCGGGCTTTGCAGAAGGATAGATATGTGCTGTTTCACGATCGCGTTCTATTTCTGCTTGTACGCATATCCTAATAAGTTGTGAAGATGCGAGGAGAAAAAAGGGGATGGGGGTTTTGATAGGGTTGATGACTGTGGACCTTGGGTTGTGAGGGAGCCACAAGAGTTGAGAGCCAAGAAATCTTCGCGGCAAAGAGGGCTTGGGTTGCCCTGCGCGGCATCGAAATGACCTCTCATGCCTCTCTTCGGTCAAGCTTGAGCCGTAGCCAGGAACCACATCTGTGCGCCACCACCATCCGCTAGGGGGCAGCCATGATCCCATGAAAGAGACTCCAATCTCCATAACCTGAACAACTTCTCCCCTCCTCATTGATTCTTCCTTCTTCCATATTGATTGCTGTTCTTATTTCTTTGAGACGCTCTAATCTGTTGCGCTGCGTAGTCCCGTTCTGAATCTTGTTCCTGTATTCATTCCGCGCCTTCCGTGCCAGCATTTTTCCTCATCTACAAGACATTCTCTTCAATGAGCGCAACAATTTCCTCCGGCTTCTGCCCTTGAGCATATTCGACTAGACACTCCTTTTTGGACTTTCATATATTTCATTGCACTTTATTTTTAATCGTTGAGCCGCTTTCCTTGGGACTTTTCTACCTACATCATGCCACCTCGCGATGCTAATTGGATAGATGTAAGTTACAGCCTCCCTGATCCCACACCATAGCTTTTGGTGGAACAACTACTAACTTTGAATGTCGGAAATTAGGGTCTTAGAGGAGTAGCTTCCTTGACCGTAGTCGTCGGCCATCTCTGTACATCATTTGCACCATGGCTCCATTCCCCTGCTCCCGATGCCAAAACTGCACCGCACATCATGCAACTTCCGTTCCTGCGTCTGTGTGTAGGCGGACGAAGTGCTGTCGCACTCTTCTTCCTTATAACCGGATACGTTAATGCGATTGGACCCATTGGACGAGCACGCGCTGGTAACACGGATGCGGCATTCACGGGTATTGCCCGTAGTGCATTGGCAAGGTCGGGGAGGTTGGTACTCCCGACTATGATTGCGACCTTGTTCAGTTGGTTTTTGGCCAACACCAATGCATACCATATGACGAAGCATGTAGATTCGACGTGGATAAGGCAGGGCTGGCATAGACAAGAGCCTACCATGTGGATGGCGTTGAAAACATTGTTTAGAGCTCAGATCGAGACGTGGACGGTTGGTTGGGACGACTACGATGGGACACAATGGACATTACATTTGTTTTTGGAGGGAAGCATGCTGGTGTACATGACAATGCTCGCTACCATTCTTGTCACGCCCAAGGCGAGAATGTTGATTTTTGGTTTCCTGTACATCTACTTCTGGCAGGCTGGTGAAGGTAAGAAGGAATTGGGCTGGAATCGGAGTTTGAGGTGCTAACCGAACCACAGGTCTTGCAGTGGCAGCGTTAAAAGGCTTAAATATCATGGTTGGCATGTTCGTCGCCGAACTCCACAACCACTACAAAGATAAAGCCACTTCTCTTCTCCCAACCCCTATCCCCGTCCTCCTAATTCTCACCGGCATGTTCTGCGCCGGCTTCCCGCAAGACGGCTTCAACAACACCGGCTGGTCGTCTGTGATGGCTAAAATCATGCGCGGCATGACTGCCAAAGACACCGATATCCGCCGCTACTGGGACTCTATCGGCGCCTCCCTCATCCTCATCGGAATATTTTTCTCGCGCAATGCACGCCGGGTCTTGACGTCCCCGATTTTCAACTTCCTAGGTCGCGTCAGCTTCCCTGTCTATCTACTTCACAACAGTCTTATCAAATCGGTACTCACCTGGATGATTTACCTGCCATCTGCGATGAATCCCCCAAGGAATGAGAAAGGAGAGCAGATGGATTTGCAAAGGGGGAACTGGATGCATATGACGATTGCTATTGCGGTATTCTTCTATATCTTGTATCGCATGGCCGCGCTCTGGGTTCAGCACGTCGATCCGCTTTGTGGGAAAGTGGTTAATACATTCATCAAATGGGCGGTCGGAGAACCGACGCCGGTGCTCAATGGTCATGGGGGCCCCTCCACCATCGGAAACGGGACAGTCGAGAAGGCTTCGCCGGCATGAAGGGCAGACGCGCGGCCAATTCCTTTCAGCTGAAGTGGATACTGGACCTTTTTTTTTTTAAAAAAAAAAAAAAACATCTAACGACTATTTCAGACTTATATCGCTTCTAACCATTTCCTAGGATCATCTCTCCTCTGGGCGGGAGTTTAGCATTTGGATAGAATGGGAAATACCCAATATCTGCGGTCTTTCCTGGATGGATAGACGAGCAACAGTTTCCACTATAGATGTTATAATCCAAAGATCTTTGAATTTTTGTGTCGAATAGACGATCTCTATCCAACTGGTCCATCGCATATCCCCGGGTGCCTCCTAATTATTCCATCATCTCCAGAGCGATAAGAAATGGTGAAGATATATGGACGCAATACAGGGCAATGGAAGACACCATTTGACTGTAACACTTGGCATCTGGGACGAAATGAAAGGTGAATTAAGAGGTAAGCCGTATTGATTTGTGCCAGTACAGAGCTCTGGGCCTGTGAAAGGGATCAACTGGCCCTGGACTTGAATCAACTTTGTGCCGGTACTCTGTACAACGAGAAGTATAACACCCCGCATTTTGTCACTCCACTGGCTTCTGTTACAGACCCTCTATCTCTAGCTAATTGCCACAGAAGGCCTTATACACTACTGATACATAGTTTTTCACTCAGCTCGCGCATCCGCAGGCGCTAGTTATATACATTGTCATCCGCCTACTAGCAAACGTGCCTATGGTTCCTCGTCTAGGGTTCCATCTTCTCAGCAATGAACGCGTATCCTCTCAAACACGAGGAGTCACCTCGAGAGCAGCCCTTATCCAGCCCCGATGGAGAGAAGAAGAAGAAGAAGAAATTATGGGACATTCTAGATCGCTTAGCTATGACATGCTACTACGAGACTCTATTAACCAATGGTTTCGAGAGTTGGGATCATGTTCTCGACATTACAGAGTCCGATCTTGGACAGCTTCTTTTTAAGAGGGGACATAGAAGGAAACTGCAGAGGGAGATTGCCAATTACAGGCAACAGCAAGCCCCGATATCTGCTACCAAAAAACAAGTTGGCATTGGAAGAAATCAAGGTAGCTCATCACTCCCAATGGCAGGTCGCAAGAGAAAACCAAATTCTGGATACGGACCGTCTCGCCAAAACGTGCAGAGACACTACTTAAGCCCTCCACTGGTTAACGATGACGTGCCAAGTAGACCCGAAGGCGCTTACAGGAACTTTTCCAACGCTGTATACACCGAGGGGACCAACGCTCAACTTCCATTTACTGAGCGGGTCAAAAAAATCACGGAGGATTGGGAAACACTTCCATCGATATCCAAATTGCAGTCATGGGCAGAACCAGCCGAGAGAGAGATGAAAAAATATCAAACCGAAGCAGATCATTCGCACCTCAGGTCCGCTATGCCTCCATCACATACCCCCTTCTCACGCCGTATATCCGGGTTTCATGCACAGCCTAAGCCTCTCAGGAAGGATCCAAAGGCAAGCGAAAGGAGTGCTCAGAACATCTCCCTACTGGATTCCGCGTATCACGCAGTTGATGTTGCTATGGTTGACCTCATGCCCACGCTGCAGACTCGACATCCCACACTCCAAAGATACGATGCTACACACCTACCGCACTTTGACACAGTGTTGCTGGCCGTCACTGCGTTCTTCAACAACACTGGATCTCGGCTCTTCATGTGGAGCGCCGAAGAAGCCTCAGAGACAATCTCTACCGTCTTCAATTCAACTGGTGAGCCAGACGCGTATGCGTTGATGGATCTGCTGGCCATGGCGGCGATTGGAAGCCTCTGCGACTCCAATTGCCTACCCAAAGCCACTTCCGAGTCCTTCTATCTCTCATGCTTGGACATCCTCAATGCCTGTGTAGAAGCACGATACCTCCCTTGTATGCGATTGTTGACCTCCCTGTCCTACTACTGTACTCTCACCAAGCCTGATACTGCTTGGAAACTGAACGGTAAGACACTTCCCAAATACGCGTCTACTTGCTGAAGCAGGCATACTCTCGATACAGCCGCAGCTTTGGAGATTGGTCGTCTGCAGCTCATACATCAAGCTCCTTCGGCGGAAATGGACCCCAGGTATTGTGACCATGATGAGAGACGCTGGAGGAAGGTCTTTCGGACTGTTATATTCATGCAATGGTTAGCAATTGCAGAGATATTCTTACTTCCTACTAATGGCTCTGACTGCGATTATACAGCTGGTTTCACTACGGTCTAGGTCTAGAACTCGGACACACCGAACGGGACATTTTCGTAAGTCTCATCTCCTTTATCCCCGTCTATGCGGATATATATTTCTAAGAATTTTCATTCAGGACGCCTTCCCCCAACCCACGACTTGCGACACGTGCATCGAAGAAATCATCTATACGCAAACCTCGCGCGTTGGCCTCCTCGCCTCCAAAATCGCCTCCGACATCCGCCTCCAATCACAGCCTTCGGTTGCCCTGATCCGCCTGCACATGGAATCGCTCGACCGGTGGTACCGCGAACTACCCTCGGCCATGTCGCTCACCACGCTCAACTCGGACTGCTCAGAGGTTTTCTCGTACCATCAGAAACGCTCGATACTATTGGTGCATCTGCTGTCGCTGGCGGCGGCGGTGCTGCTGCACAAACCGGTGCTGGTTGCCATGGCGAAGTTCCAAGTCGCCGGGATCTGGAGTTTGAAAGAGAAGAGAGCGGATTGTGGGTTTTATCAGGAGTATTGTTTCAGTGCGGCTAGGCAGGCAAGTCGAATTGCGGGGTTGTTGAAGCAGGATATTGATCCTCCGAGGCATTGCTGGGTTATTATGTGAGTTTGATCGCCTATCTATATATCCGCGATGGGTGTTTTCGTTATACGGGAAGAAGCTGATATCGAAGACGGCAGTTTCCAAAGCCTGACTGCGTGTGCAACACTGCTCCTCAGCTCCTCCCAAAAACTCCTCAATGACACCGGCCTGGAGAGTGTAGAAGAGGACCTCACCGGAGCAAAGAAGTTTATGGATTTGCTGGCTTGGTGCGGGGATACGGAGCCCCTTTCTCTGCAGTATATGAAAAAACTAGAGCCGCTGTATGATGCGCTGAGGAGTATACAGGCTGAATTGAGTGGTAATAGGAGGAGGATGAGTGAGGGTGTGGAGGGAGAAGATACGGAATTTCGTTATCGTCTGAGTGTGGATGGACGCAAACTGAGTAAGTGGAAGCTTTTTTTCAATACTTCGTGAGTTTCTTTTCCTTAAATTTGAGAGACGAGGAATACTAACACCCGTGACCCCCGTCCAGTGGAACAAAACCCCGACTCCATACAAACAGCCACATATGCACCAGAACAAGAGCAACAGGGCGAGTTTAGCATGACCGATTCCGCTCCTTATAGCGGCGCAATACAAGGGCCTGGTTCCCCACGTATGAGAGAGCAGTTGGTGCCGATTGTGCAGCAGATTATAGGCTTGCTTATAAATAGGGATGGGGCTGTGCATGGGCCGAATAGTGGGCTAACGAAGGGATTATCTACTCATAGTGCTGTGGTTCTGTGAATCGGGTTTATCAGGGAAGTCTGGGGACCTATGTGACGGTGACTTTCGAAGAGGGGTTTACTTGGGCATGAGAAAGAAGAGGGGACCGCTATCTGCTGGAAGGTGTGCACTAGGTAAGGTGGGGGAAGTGTATGTTTGTATGGTTGACTGGATATATACGGGAACGTAATTCTGTTCTCCAAATTGGGGCCAACATATTTTAGATTACCCAGATTGACTGCCTTTTTTTTTTTTTTGGTTTGTTTGCAGGACGGGAGATGCTAAAGGGAAAGATTTAGAGTAGGTAAAATGGTTGCGATAGGAAATTGTTGGCTCTATAGAAGCTAAAACGTTGAAGCTGTACCATGGATTTGGGAGCCCCGTATCTGCGAACTGTCCTACGCCTCTCTACCTATTTTGATAAGTGGAAAATTCACCTGCGTAAGAGAAAGTGAGTCTCGGTAAAGCTTCCTTGATTAATCAATCGATCGAATCATAATCAACCGTGAGTCTCTTTTGCATCCGTCAAATCAATTATAGTCCCCCCCCCCCCCAAAACAAACAGAAAATCGAATTCCTGTACCTGGGATGAGTCAATTCATTACTAGCGAGTCCAGGAGTAAAGGGAAATAGATATTTTCGCTTTGAATAGCATAGATCAAGGGGCTTGGGGCTAACGGTTCTAAACACTTGGTCCGCATCTAATAGTTAAAGGGGGGGGAGGGTAGAGATAAATCCAACCCCCTTCCAAGCTATCTGTAGGGTAGGGGATAGGGGGTAGGGGTTTGGATACCACTTATAAATAGAAGAGATTCTCTTCTTTTCTTTATACCTAAGGGGATTGAGTCAAGAGTATATATATATATATATGTGTGTGTGTGTGTATGTGTTTTTATTAGTATTAAGAGCTAGAAAAGGCAAAGGGTTAGGTTTCTAAAAGAAACACTCCTCTAGAGTTGGGTTTACCCTTGCTCTAAGCATCGATATCTCGTGTTCACGGGCCCGGTTGGGAACCAGATAGCACGTAAAATTGATTTGTTATTGTATTATAAAGAGCTAGGAAGAAGAAGAATGTTTTAGCTATATAGGGAGTGGGAGAGAGGCAATGGGGCCCAACGAAGAATTAAGATATAGAAAGTAGTAGAGAATAAGAAGAAGAAAAGTATTGAGGAAGTTTTTAGAATAGATTCGAAAGACGATTTCTAATATGCAGATTCTGAGCAGTAGATTTAGAAGTCGAATCTAAGAGTAGGCTTTAGGCCTTAAATTCGTGAGTAGATCCTAAGAGTAGATTAGGAGGCAAAATTATAAAGATATTTGCTAGGAAGTAAATTTATAAAGTAGCTCTTAAGTAGCAGGTTTCAAGGAGGTAGGTTCGAGGTGCATATATCTGATTCGTTGAACTGTCCAGTTCGAAGATCTCCAGTTGAAAACTGAAAACTGAGGGGGTACTGAGATGTGAGAATTGAAGGTATCTCTGCTGTCCTACTATGATCTCACGAGGTAAGGGATCGGTTTTTGATACTCTTGCTGTCGTGACCTGCATTGCACTTGCATATTGGACACCGGATATGTAGTCTTACATCCAATTTATGGGTCCTACACCGATCTGATCACCGCACCTGCACCTATCAAGTACATTCTCGTCGAACAGTACCATTTTCGGTGACGTTTCTGTTGAAATCCCGTTGTATAGACCAGGATGAAGTGGGATTATGCGTCTGATAAGGCTGATCGGTGTTGGAGCTGAACTATGTTGTCGGAAACTAGGAATTAAAACAACATGTTCCAAATGTGTTCCGGAATTGGAATGCCGTGATAAATGAAGTACGTATTGGACAGAAGCGCATGTAGGTGGTGAAATCTCGGGAGGGAATGGTGTTATTAAGTCGTATTTTCCACCGCAACCTTTTCCTATGAAACTGTTTGTTCGTTCAAGGTGAGATGGTCGTGCTTACGGCAAGGGTGATAGGTGTGGGAAAAACCGCTGCATATGAGGGTATTGTGACTGCGGTATTGTTGGTTCAAAAATTTTTTTTTTCAGCAATTGAGGTTCCGTGACTGATGGAGCCTTGGGATTGTAGAGAAGTGGTGAAATAAGGGAAAAGATAATCCGGATGGTGGTAGTGGAAGTCAAGGAGAAGGACGGTGCTACCACCTGATACCGGTGCAATTGGTTTTTGGTTTTGTGCTTGCATTATTTTTCTGGCGATAGGGCCAGCGAAATCCTCCATATCGGCCTATCCGATGGAGGGTACAGAAGATCATGCTGAAGTGAATGTGATATGTTATAAACGCCTACCGGGTCGCTATAGAATCAAGCTGAGTCTAGGTCCAGTACATGGGAGATAATATCTGTATAATAACCACGGTTCGCAACATAAGGGAGTATGCGACCATCTTGCAATGTCACAGAGAAACATGCATGTTGAATGCATTATTCGGGCGAAGTGATGCGTTCTGCACTCTGCAGCTTGCCGTCGCTTCTAACGCCATCGAGTTACGTCCTCGCATCAGTCGAGCTGGAGAAGATCTCCGTTTCCGCACGTATCAGTTGTGAGAACGGTAAATATCGGAGAGACTTTCGGCGATTCTGTGCTCTTCTATTTAAGGAGATTCCATGTTGGGAGCGGATACCGTGGCCGTGTGTGAGCGAGGACATGACATCAAAATGAACCTGTTGGAATCCACGGCTCAGACGGCATGGATATGGACTTGGTCCACCGCTCTTTGATACAAAGGGTGGATGAAATCTTTTTTGTCTGCCTTACCGGCTCATCCAGATCCGGAGGATGGGTCTAGGTGCGAGAAAGAAAACGAAAGAAGTCATTGGGACACAGTAAGCGTATATATCGCCATGTACGGCATATCCAATAGCGTTAGACAAAAGACCATGACTCGGAACATGATAGAAATAAGCTTCTGGAAGGAATGGAAAATGGTTAATTGAAGATCGTATAGGCTATAATTATGTCTGTGACGTGTCACAACAGCCGGAGAGTCCCAAACTACTGGGGGAAAAAAACGAGAAAAAACAACAACAAAAAGGGAAATACCAGGAGAAGTGAAGATAGTAACCATTACTTCGTACGTACGTACGAATGAACTAATTAGGTCCGATAGGGGCCTCCGTTGGAGCTTAGGTGGTTTAAAGCCTGCGGCACGGCCGCCTGTACCCGTCCGTTAAGCCTTGCATGTGCTTGCCGCACATCAAACTTAACTGTTATACGAAACGAATACGATGCGTGGGCCTTGCTCGTCATTCCTATGGTTGCATTATGATATCATCATAGAATATACGCGCCGTGGGATATAATGATAAGCTGATAGTATATCGTAACCATAGCGGGGTTTTTGCTTGGGCTCCTTCTCACGGGAGTTGCCCAAACGCAGCCCCAGAGAATTCTACATACAACCCCAGTCCCACATCTTAGCCATGCGTCATCATATATTTCAAATCTTTCAAATCTTTCAAATCTTCAAATCTTTCAAATCTTTCAAATCTTTCAAATATTTCAAATATTTCAAATATTTCAAATATTTTAAATATTTCAGCTTACAATAATCAACCTACTTCGTGCAGCAATGACTTCAAAGAGATTCCCTTCCCCCCCCCCGACCCAAAATACCCTAAAGCTAATCCAAACCTCCTATCCCTAAGCTGTATCTCTCATTAAGAGCCCTCAAACTCCTTTTTGGGGAGAACCCCAACCCCACCCTAACCCTCCTAATATGGGGGTTACATCCCAACCCCCCAGGGCCTCGCTGCGCTCGAAGCTGTGCTTACTGTTATCTTTGTTTTAAAAGCGTGGCGTTGTTGTTTTGTGGGACTGGGGTTGCGTTCAGGAATGCCCCCCCTTCCACGGTCGACGCTCCGGCACACAACGGCAGCATGACCTCGAATGAGGCCAATTGGAGTCGTGTTGCTACACCGCCAGAAGGTCGTCGGGGGCATCTCCGGCAAGAATGGAGGATAAATTCATCTCAACCGCGACAGGATAGGGTCGGCGAAAAACACGACACATCTGATCAGCCGTTTCAAGCTCTTGGAACCTCGGAAGACCCGTTTCCTACTGCCTAGCTAGGTGTTTTTGATGGACAATCCAGGAGCTGCGAGAACGGCGATGAAGCCGTTGAAGACGTTCACCCGTCTTAAACGGCTTCCTGGTGTTGAGACCCGAAAGCGAAACCTGGCCGGTTGTTTCAGCTGGTCGGAAGGATGAGTTGGATGGATTTGCACCAAGCAACGTCGGCTATTAGTGATGAGAATAATGTAGGCGATACGTGAAAGGTGTTATTGTGAAGGCCAATGGAGCACCCGATTGCGATTTGTATGGTGTTTCGGCTCAGCCTCTATCAGGAGGTCCCAGCAGAGTGGTCTGCCATGACGGATTTTGGGGACAAGGCAAGCGATCATCACGAGTTTTGAACCGCACACAAAACTGTTCCAAAGAACCAAGCCCAATGCCAACCTTGTCGTCTGTCATGACCAGGCTTCAGGGTTCTGCTGCAGTATGCAGAAATGAACAAGTACCGGCTAGCACGCAGCACACCGTTCTGAGCCCATCTTCATCCAGGAAAATGCAAGAATACCAACCCTTTTTTTTTTTCTTTTCTGCTCCACCCTGCCTTTGCTCCACCCATTCCTCCTAAATACGCCTGCGCCTATCCCTAGGCCGGCGGCCGCACTGGTGCTGAGAAAGCAGCCTGATCCAGCGCTCTCACGGGCCGTCGAAGCAGTACATACCGGTACCTCGCACACTGACTATCATCCGATTTCGTCTTTCTTCTCCCAAAGCGCGACCATACCACGGAGCACATGGCAGCCATCCCCTAGAAAAGCCGCGAGAAAGCATCTTATGCAGCGCGGAGGGTCCCTGAATAGTTAGCTTGTAGGTGTTGGTGTTTGCTCTGGAATCTCACTGGGGACCAAGAGTGAATGAACTTGATACTCGATTCTTGGTGTGGGCAGCCCTGTCCGTAAGCCAATCGCTGAGCCAGATATATAGGTAAATAGCCATCTTCTACCTGCTTGTATCTCGTTCCTTCTTCTATGGTCAAAAACCTGTCCTCCGGCCTTGCTCCTTCCCCTTACTACCAAATACCAACCCAAGAAGTAGCTACCCGAGCGGGTGACTAATCCTTCACCCCATCATTGTTTAACCTTCTTCTAATATTATCTCCTGCCGCTTTTCTATTCTCCTCTTCTTCATCTTCATCTTTCTACTTTATCTTAGTTCACAACAATTTTTTATATACATCGCTACCGGATGTTGTAGCAGTTGCCATTATTGACAGACACCATGGACGACAGACCGAACTCCACAGAACCCTCTTCAACAACAGTACACCCCGTCCACAGCAACGTATCAGAAAAAGCTCCTTCCAAACCATCCAAAGAACAGAGCACTAGCCCCCCCCAACAGCAGCAGAACCAAGCGAGAATGGCGACTATTCAGGATGACGACGAGCTCTTGCTTGCCCAGATGGGTTACAAGCAGGTACGCAACTGAAATATCTCTCCCTACTTACTGAACATCCGTTGACCCCCAACATAGGAGTTCAAGCGCGAATTCACCAAATGGTCCACTCTGTCCTATGCCATCTCCATTCTAGGAGTACTAGGTTCGGTGCCAGCTACTTTCGGCAGTCCAGTGAGCGCCGGTGGGCCAGCAACTGCAGTATGGGCGTGGTTCGTTGGAAGTTGCATGGCGATGGTCATAGCAAGCTCCGGTACATCCACTTAATTTTTCACGAGACACTTTCGCTAACAATTCTAGTTGCTGAACTGGTATCGGCATATCCAACGGCAGGTGGTATGTACTTTGTCACGAAACACGTCGTACCGAAAGAACACGTAGCCATCTGGTCCTGGATTATTGGATGGTGTAATTTTCTCGGCCAGGCTGCAGGCGTCGCGAGCCTTGCATACACCATCTCTCAAATGGTCCTTGCCACTGCGGTCATGCACTCCTTTTACGAGGACGGCTCGCCATCGTTCAGACCGTATGTATTCCGAGAATCCCGATCCAGGGGTTGAAGCTAACATTGTGGTTCAAGGACTCCTCTGCACACCGTTCTTTTGGCGATACTGATTCTTTGCTTATTTGGAGCCATATGTTCTTTGACAACGAAATCTCTCCATAAGATTGTTTTGTGGTTTGCCCCGATCAACAGTTAGTGTATCCCAACGGTGTATCACTGCTGTACTGACAATTTTGCAGTTCTTGCATCTGTCAGTATTTGTATCGCCCTTTTAATTCTTACACCGGACAAGCGCAGTGCCAAATGGGTATTCACTGAATTCCAAGACGGTTCGGGATGGGGAAGCAAAGGATTCTCTTTCCTCCTTGGGTTTGTTAAAATGGCCGGTCGCTAAATTACGGATCTAACATGGACAGTTTCCTTTCGGTAGCCTGGACAATGACAGACTACGATGGTACCACACAGTGAGTCAATCCTTATCCTCCGAAGTCAGCTTATTTAACATGGTTCTACAGCATGTCCGAGGAGACACATGATGCCGCTGTTCGAGGACCTATTTCTATTAGACTGGCCGTACTGGTTTCTGGCCTTGTGGGCTGGATGCTAACAGTCACCTTCTGCTTCTGCATGTCAGATTATGAAGGAATCATGTCCTCCCCAACTGGATTACCGGTGGCACAAATCTTTTTCAACGCAGGGGGCAAAACTGGCGGTACTATCATGTGGTTCTTCGTAATGTTGGTACAATTCTTCACCGGTTGCTCTGCTATGCTGGCAAATGCGAGAATGGCTTACGCCTTTTCTCGTGACAGAGCCTTTCCCTTTTCAGAGTGAGTGGTACTCTCGTACTCTTCGTATCCAATCATTCGATTGCCAGTTACTAATACTCAATCAGATTCTGGGAAAATGTCAACCGTGTCACGCAGACGCCGGTCAATGCCGTATGGCTTGTGGTTGTCTTCTGCAGTTGCATGAACCTTATCGGAATTGGCAGCACTTTGACGATTGTGACCATCTTCAGCATCACTGCTCCCGCGCTGGATATCAGTTATATCGCGGTCATCATAGCTCGACGAGTCTACGAGGACAGAATCCAGTTCACCCCGGGACCATTCCAGTTGGGTATATGGAGTAAGCCGATGAATGCAGTAGCCGTCACATGGGTGTGCTTCATTAGTGTCATTCTATTCTTCCCACCCATTCGGCCCGTCACCGCTTCGAATATGAATTACGCCATCTGTGTAGCGACCTTTATTGGATTCTTCAGCTTGGTTTGGTGGTACGCTGGAGCCAGAAAGTGAGGATCCCCCCTGTATGGGTTGTTCTTCTTAAGCTAATGCCCGCCACTCTTATCTAGAACATACACCGGCCCCCGTACGCAAGACCTTCTCGCTCAGCTTCCCACAGAGGAACCAGATGATTCGCCGGAGGAGTATCCTTGAAAAACCACGGTTAGCTGCATCGTAGGCCATTCTAGATGTGGGCAGATTGTGATCCTGGACGTGGGCGTCCTACCATTACTGTAATCAGCGCCTCGTGGCAAAGTGCAAATTTGGCCGTCGACGAGTGTGTTGGCAAGTCGCTACCGACTTTTAATCCTGTTCTTACAGTTGAGAATTACTCGAGCGGGACGAAGTACGACGAAGCATGTGGACAGCAGGAAGCGCGTTGTTTCACAGGAAGTTGGTGAATTCTATTTAGGATTCAGAACTCCCCCAGAAAATGAAGCACGAAGCCTGAACAGAGTTTCGAGGATGGCGTTTTCGGCTTGCGTACCTATTGGTCCTCAACTATTACCGACGTGTTGCGAAACCATGCGTCAATTTCGATCAAGATCTGCAGTTAATATGCATCGGGGTGGAGGGTTTTACCATTTAAAAAGTCTCCCACGGTTAACGGTGGTCGGTTCGCTTCTTGCAATTAAAACACGATACCCCCTTCCATAAAGAAATCCCCAACTCCGTGAATCACAAGGTCCGCCGTTTATTGATTGTAGAAACAAGTTTTGAACCCCATTTCCAGAATTATAGCATGCAGTATGCATCATGCAGCTTGGGTCCTTTTGCACGCACGACATCACATACAACATTTCTTGTTTTCTTTTTCTTCTTGGCCGGCATCACCAACGTGCGAGCTAGATGAGATATCATCAGAGCGCAATTCAGTCTATGTTCACCTTTCCGTTTCTAACTGCGGATCCACTGCGTGAAACCCTTTGTCATGGACTTAGATAACTATGACTCGCAATGGATGGCGTGCCTCAGAAGTGGCGGTAGGAACAGTGCGCTGTAGAGAGATGCCCCTACGCAATCAACGCCGTTTCACAGTGCTCGCCAACTGCATACATACTCCATATTTTAAAGTTTGAGATTGATTCCCCTCACTTCTGATCGAGCTTCGAAACATCGCATCCTTCAATTGCCTCGTCTAGTGTTTGCTCGCTACGTCCTTCAGTGACATTAAAGTTTAATTCAAGTTGCCACCACTTCGCTTCTTCACCGAAGTGGCATACTTACATACGACAGTTCATTTCCTTTCCCGTCCCAGCCCCAGAACTTCTCTACGAAGCACCAGTATCGGCAGTCGATATGGAAACGCATACTTTGGGATCAAGTTTCCCCCAGGATATCTGCTGGACGCTTCTACTTCGACCCCCGAGCGCTAGCACAGTTGCGAGTATCCAAGACAAAATTTCACCTGCCAAAACCTAGTTTCCCTGGAAGATCCCGTCATCACTTCTTCAGTTCACAGCCGGAGTACTGGCATGCCTGTTGAATCCATGACAAGCTTTGGGTTTTCAGAAGTTAGTATTGAAGGTTCTCGATCAGCAACGGCAACTAAAGTCAGTTCGGGGTTAGGGTTCATTTATGAGTTAAATACACACCTGTGGCATTCGGGGGGATAAACTACATGGGTCCAGATGATCTTTCTCGGTTGCGTCGACGGAAGGCTTACTTCTCTCTTTCCAGAAGATTGATGCTCCTTGGTTGCTTATGGTTTATATCGCCCTGGCAAGCTTTCTATGAATGAACTGATACATCACACGTTGCCGATTGGCTCGTCTAGCCTGGAATTCAGCGTTTGGTACTCAGTGTGAACATGATTCATTCTGTTTCCCATTTCAGCGGCGTTATTTTAGCGTAATGATGGATCTGACCCGCCTCTTCTCCAAAGCATCTTTTGACTGCTGGTGTTATCCAATACTTGTTCAGAATGAATTCAGCATTTTGAGAGCCCCTCTTGATTGATCGGCTTCGAATCTACTGGTTCCCTTACAGTCACATAGACATGCATGCCCACCTCTCATTTCGCGCCTCCCCTCGGACGGTCCGCGTACGTGTTTTCTTTGACAGGGGCTCGAACGTGTGGAATGGCTACCAAGAGCCGACAGATACATTCATATTGTACCTAGAAAGCCACTGAAAAGGGGCACGGGACGCCGCCATACCGGTATGGTACCCGTTCAGACTGCATTCTACTTTAGGCGCTTCATTTTGGGCGGGCAGAAATAGTCCCAATCCATTATCATCTCCTGAATAGGAGATTCCAAAGACAAGGACTTTGTTTTAAGTTTCCCTGGGTGGTTGAATTTATATTAAAAGTCAAAGAGAAGAAGAACTCCGTTTTCAATATCACGGCGCGATAGGGTAAAATAGGAGAGCGAGGAGCGCGCTGAGTTCAGCGCACAAAACATGCATGGAAAGAGGGGTCTATAGTAAATCTAAAGCGATCCTTCTGACTTATATTTTGACCTATTATAAAATTAACCTTAAGAAAAGACGACTAGTCTTCAAAACATGTTATTATTGTATTGTGAACCTAGAAAGTGTAGGCGGAGAAAACGTAAATTGGCCGGAGGCGGATGGGTATATATGCCGTATCAAAAAGAAAGGGGTTAGAACGAAACCTTCCTCACTTGGATCTTCTACCCAGATAAGTGTTAGAAAAATTTCCCCATACCTTAATAATCCGGACACTTAAACCCCTAGCACTACTGTAAGACACTGATTCTTATACTTTCTGTTTAAAGTTATGGCGAAGTCCTTACCGTTACGTTTGTGTTAACCACTATATAATCCATGGTCCTCACGAATATCGACTAGAGTTATAGAAATAAAACATTAATTTAGAATCTGGAAATATACAAGTCGGTGCTGGGGAATCACTGATGTCGGCACTTCGACATCTATAGCAGCCATAAACCACCAACGCCCTAGGAAACCTCTCGCTTTATCAAAGCCGTGTCATACACTTGATAATAACCCGCCCTTGGAAGGCAACACTATGTAAACTGTCTCTTAATAAGGGCTATTGACGATGTCGCTGCGACCGAGATAGCTTCCCCTAGTCCCTCTCCTCCCCCCATACCCCACCTTCACCGGCGTCGCAATACTCTCTCTCGTCGGCCGCTGCAGCGCCCGCTTCGCCACCATATCAACTTCATTCGGCAACGCCACGATAAGATTCTTGTCGGACCCGAACTTAAAGTTATCGGCCTTAACTTCCTCGGCGTAGCGCTTGATGCTGTACGGATCCTTGCGGTTCGCGAGGACCTTCTTCAGGCTCCAGGTGATGATGAAGGGGCCCGTGGCGGTGATGATGGTTGTTTCCTTGTCCTCAAGGCCTGTGTTGAAGCGGGCGGTAGTGAAGGAGATGCGGGCTTTGGTTTCGTGCTGGAACTGGGCAACGTGGGATGGCGTGAGTGCGAGACGGCGGGGCTGGGGTTTGTCGTCTTTGGCGAAGGATTTTTCGAAGCCGAGTTTGCCGTCATTCTTACCGCCCTTCTGAAGGGCGTCGATAAGAAGGAGATAGGTTTGGGTGGTCGCAAGAACCCATCTGCCATCTGCGGAGACGTCCATACCGATGATGGGGTCACCGAGAGCGGGAATGAGAGTTTTGGCGTTGATTCCGAGGCGGTCGAACAAGCGAATGTCACCCTTGTTGGAGGCGACGGCGATGTGACCCTTTTGTGTAGTTGCAGCAGCGGAGAAATCGTTCTTGGTAGCGTACATCTTCAGTTGGTCGTCGACGAGCTTGTTGCCAGCTAAACGAGGATCGATGCGGTACAGCGCGTTGTTTGATAGACCCAAGAATGTTTGTTCATTAGTCATTTGGGCGAATTTCTATAGTAAATTAGCAGAGAGTTACAATTTGGTGAGTTTGATAGGGTAGCTTACGTTCTCAGGAGCAACAACGTTCACAGGAATATCATCGTGGACCTTCCACTCATCCACCACCTTGCCATACTCCAAATCCATGCGGAACAACGAATTGGGATTGGCAGCATCCTGCAAGATCATATTTGAGTCTTCAGCGTGAAGCATGACTTTGGTTGGACTGAAAAGCTTTCCTCCAGGTGTCTGAACCTTCGAGATGTTTGTCGAGAATTGGAGTTTGTTATCATTGGTGTGCTTGAAAACCCCAATCTTGGATCCACGGACAACGAAGGACCTGTCGTGTTTATAGCCGACGGCTAGCTGAGAGTTTACGTTTCCGTCTTCATCACGAGTGACGACGTCATCTTCGGATTCGTCGCTATCGTAATGCTCGCTCTCTTGGCCATGGCCCTCATCAGCATCTTCATAGTCTTCCTCCTCTTCCTCCTCTTCTTCTTCCGCATCCGGTGGATCTTCCATAGTAAGGTCGTTGAAGGCGTCCAGGACATACTCCTGGTCCTGTTCTTTGACCTTTTGCCACTTAGTCTGGTTCAGGTGCTCCCACAAAGCTTGCATGACTCCTCCTTGGAAGTTCTCCAAGTCCTCCTGTTCTTTGAATCGGAGGAGCCACGAGTAGGCAGAGCCATCCTCAAGATAATGATTGAATATGAACGACTTGTACTCGAAATTGAAGACGGGGTTGAGTTCAGGAATAACAGGCTGAGAAAGCCATTCTCGCTCCTGTCCTACGATTTGCAGATCATACTGCCACTTTGTGGGATTAACAACGACAACAGTCGCGGTAACCCTATCATCTTGCAATACAAATGTTCCGGATGGGAAATCGAACAGATGGAGTTCAGCAACAGATTGGGCCAAGGTTTCGACACCTTCGCGATGTTCTGCTGATGGTGGTGCAACAGTCTGACCTTCCTCTTGCTCAGGCACCTTGACTTTCCCAGCAGCTATTTTGGACATCTTCTCTTTCGTAGTATTCGGGAACAACTCCGCTGTATCTAGTGCCGCAGCAGTCTTCGGTGACTTGGTAACCGGGCTCGGCACTGGACTGGCGTCTGGAATTCCCTCCTCGGAGCAAGCAAGTTGCTCAAGGTCCTGATCGGTAGCGTATTCGTGGCTCTTACGATATTTCCTCTCGTACTGACACTGGAGAGCAACGCGTTCGAATAGCGCAGCCGTCTCCGCCTTCACCGTTGAATCGCAGACAAACTCCCACAAGTCGCCGTAGTCACCGCTAAGATCTCGCCAGGCGAATACTTTCTCGCCTGTTTGCCGGACGTCGGTACGGAACTGCAGGCTCTCGTCGAGCAAAAAGATCTTCTCGTCGTTTTCACCACCAAGACGTTCAAGTGCACCCTCGTTGCCGTCTTCGCCGGAAAGAAGCTCTTCCTCGCCTTCCTCGTATGCGCGTTGGATGACCAGCTGGTATTGGAACTCTTGCCCCGTCCGCCTGATTGTAGCAACGCAGTCTTTGAAGATGAGCTCGGAGTATCCTTTGACGGAAAGTGGTCGGACAAGGTAAAGCTGGCCCTGAGAAATTTCGACGAGAGATTCCTTGGATCCGTCACCAAAGACAAGCTTGCTCACTGTGAAAGAAGGAAGGTTAGCAGAGGAACGATGGACGATCGAGTGGGGTATGAGCGTGGAGGGGTAGACTAACAATTTCTGAGCATAAACATGGTTGAAGTCAGCCGTCAAGCGGTGCTCAAGCTGGCGAAGAATAGGTGTAGAATAAGAAGCTATTCGAAGAATTTGAGGCGCAAAGAGACCACGGTTGCAGGCTGCAGGCGAGCAAGCACTTGAAGAGAGACCAAAACAGTCTTGTAGGTTGCATCATGCTGCCGTCGCTTAGCCTTGCTCGTTGCTGGGTGACGCCACCAGGCCCTTGCATCTGCGCCACATTTTTCACAGCCACAACGCCACGTTCACCACGGCTGACAAAGTTTAACGTCTCACATGTGAAAGCTGAGATAGAGGAAAAGTAGTCCATTAAGTGCCTCGTATTTTCTGAGTCTACGCTCTGAATATTCACTTAGCGCCAACCAATGCTGCCCACCATACACAATCCCCCAATCACTACTCCTTAAGCTTCTAGAACAAATCTAATAATTGCTGATTGCTCTTCTGGCCAGTTTGACCGTTCATCTGCTGCCCCGGAGGAGGTGGTTGTGTGTTGCCACCCAGGTTCATCCCAGCAAATCCATTCATTATGTCGTCGTTAGACATTTGGGGAGCAGTGCCACTGGCGCCACCGCCACCATCACCAAACAGTCCCAAAAGGTCGTCCATGTTCGAAGTAGGGGCATTGTTGGAAGCAGGAGATACGACTCGCTGAGGGGTTCCAGCGAGACCTTCCAGCCCGGACTGCCCCTTTGCAGGCTCCTTTTGTAGCGAAGCTGGAGCGGAACCATCAAAGTCGATATCCAAAAGGTTCTCCATATTGTTTTGAGGGGGGGCCTGACCACTGACAGCCGCTGCGGCGGCCGCTGCGGCGATGGGGTTCTCTCGGGCTTCCTCCTGTTGTTCCCTGCGAAACCAGTTAACATATGTGACATTAAATAACGGAAACGAGACATACTCTATTGCAGCTCTTTGCATAGCTTCCGCACCGAAACGGCCTTGGCCAAGGAAGGCCTCGGGCGGTTTATGATACACTGAAGCGAGAGTTGACAACTCTGTAAGTAACTGGTCGAGCAATTGAGGGGGGAGAGATTGGATCGTGGATGTGATTGGTGGCTTGTCGGAAAGAACGATATTCTAAGTGGCATGTTAGATTCATCTCGTTTCATGTGGATTTGAATACAACCTTTGCAATTTGAGGGTCACTGGAGAGTAACCGCCAGTAGACGTATGCTCTGTCGCGGAGATCAGGATTGTCATTCGAAGCTGTAGCAGCTTGGAGGACCTTCTGGACCAAGCCTTGCGATTGATCTGGCTTCTTTAGAAATAGCTTGACCACGGCCGTAAGTATTTGTAGTTGAGTCTGTCTCCCTGTTAACAAAAATTGACCACAAATATGTTATGGGCCGTACCTGAGTGAATTCTTCAGCAAAACCGTCAACGAACCCAGTGAGAATCTCTCCCGCATTACTGATCTTCTCAGCATATTCCCCCACGATCCAGATGAGAGCGCCCCGTGCATTTGGCTCATCAAGTTCGTCAATGCACTGGCAAAGTGTGGGTATTATCCCTTCATAGCCAGGGTATTTCCGGAAAATATCTTTAATCACCACAATCGCCTCTTGAACTACATAGTTCACTTTTGTGTTGATCAAGTCCAGAAGCGTGTTTACACATTTTTCCGTCGCGTTTTCAATCTTGATGGCGACCTGACCGATAGCTTTGACCGCGCGCCTTACGAAGTCCATGTCTACCTCCATAGCGTATTCCTTCAACTCCGCTAGGAGCTGGTCAACATTCTTGTCGTTTGCTATGCGCACCATGATCTCGAGCTTGGTGAGTTTTAAGTAAGGCGGGTCATTGTACTTGCAGAAAAAAACTCGCATCTCTTTGCTGAGAATCTCTGGCTGCTTTTGTAGGATAAGGTCAATGTTCCGGAGGGCGACATACTGAACTTCAGGCTGAGAAGATACCAGGGTGACTATCATGATCAGTCAGGAGAGGTCTCAGAACACAGAAAGGGGCTTACCAAGTGGAGGAGCCATCTTCTTTGTGTACGATTTGGCTAACTCAGGAGCGATATGCTTCATGTGTAGGAAGACCACCTTGACTGCGGCTAGAACTACACTAGGGTTGACGTGCTGAAACTGTGGGGACACTCGTTCACAGATGTGCTCCGCCTCTTTTACGTCGGCAGCTTTATAATCGGCGAGAGTAGTCAAGATTGTGACACGACCCCATTCTGTACACTCATTAAGAGCCATAAGCAGTTTCTTGAGAGTCGTAGGGTTTATGTTGAGGGCCTTGGTTTCCGGTGCGGTCTCCTGGATTTCAACCAAAGCAGTGACAGTATTCGCAACGACCATGGGATTTGGATCTCCAATTAACTCCTGAAGTTGTTCAAGGAATCCATTCTCCAAGCATAGCTGCGGGTTCAAATCGAAGAGCTTCGCTACGCAGAGAGCGGCGGTTTTCCGAACGTATGGCGACTCGTCTCGAAGCGTTTTCCGTAAGGGTTCTTCCATATAGTCTACCATTTTGTCCACTCGAATCATGCCCATTGTCCGTATGGCAAGCGCGCGGACAAGAGGATTTGGATCTTCCGCATCTTGTACGAATGTGTTGACCGCGAGGATACAGAGATCGGGATGTGATTTCGCATAGTTCCTAGGAAATAGTTAAGCTTCTAGAAATCAAGCCGTGTTTGTCTTTCATCGTACATTAGATATAGGTAAACTAGCTTCTTCTGGTCTAGATCAGATGTCGCAATGTTCTTCAAAACGTCGGGGAAGAGAGCGGACACATCTTTTCCCAGGGTCATGGACATGATGGTCTTCTGAATTGCCTCTTTCCTATTATACTCTTCAGCAAGTGTCCTCAAATCAGAGTGACGGGGTATGCTAACCGTTCGTATGCGTATTGAGACCTAAGCTCATAGTTAGTACTATGACCATCTATCCACAAACGGTGGCAAGTCCTTACACAAGGCCTGCCCTCAATTCAAATGTCTCTCCCTTCCTAGGGACTGCAAAAGCACCTCTTAACCTATTAACCGCCATCTCTACAGTTCGAACGTCGAGGGGCCGAGCGTAGGCGACTCCCTCATGTAACCCAGAAATATGTCCGTTGAAGCACCGGAGGATACGTATGCGGGGTCGAGGCTGCGCGGATACCCCAGCGTATTGAGATAAGAGTTCCGGTCGTAAGTCGCGTAGGTAGTAGTGTAAGGTCTCCAGGAGCTGGGGGAATGTTGGTGGATATGTTGAACTAAGAGGGGCTTGACTTCTTTGAGGTGTCGACTTTCGGATGATCGTTTTGGCGAGGCGGTCGAGCATCCACGACAACAAGCACGTGTAGAAAACGAACCACGAAATACCCCGACACCTTATTATCAGGCGGGAAGTCTGTTCGAAAGACCATGGTATGGTGATAAGTACTACTTTTTGACATCCCTAATAAAAGTTCACAGTCTTCAAATCTACCAAACCTTCGACGTCTCTTCGTTGAAGCTCGAACAGAGGCAGAAGAGAGCGCATACTCCAGGAACGCTGTAAGTCTCTATTACTTCTATTGGTGTGAACCAGATAGAACTAAAGTTTAACTAATCATGTAGTTCTATAATCTTGTGTTGTTTATGTCTTCAGTCGCGGTCTTTAGTCTAGTCGCTCAACGCATGACTATTAAGGCATCACCAAGCAATTAGGGGCACACAGTGGTCATAACAGTGAAACTGGAATATCAGTATATGATACTTTCTGAATGGTATACACTGGTCAGGTAATAGGGCTTGACCTGAAGGGAGTGCAAATTCGAAGTCTCCTCCACATGGGGAGGCAGAGGAGACGCGGAGGCAGAACCCAAGTCTTTAGGATGCTAAGACCCGTCACAGCTCTTTAAGGCGCCCTACTAGATGTCATGATAGGTGCTTTGTATCAGAGTCGAAGCGATACGAGCCTCCAAAAAGCATTAGGGAGTATTATTACAATATAGGGTTATGAGAATGCGAGAACGGAACTTTCGCTCAGTGATTTCAATCAGAATCCTCCTCACTATCCTTACTATCTTCCTCCGACTCTGGTGTAGCCTCTTCATTGCCCTCCTCGTCCTCTTCATTACCACTATCGTCCTCCTCATCCCTGATAACAGGAGCAGTCCTCTTCACAGCCCTCACCAATCTCCGCCTAGGTCTCCCTGCAACCTCCTCGTCAGCAAGACCCCACTGCTTCTCTCCTTCCTTAATGGCTTCGAGATCCGCCGCGAACTCACGCTGTTCTTTTATCCTAGCAGCTTTCTCAATCGACGGCTTCCCGTCCATGCCCGCATCCTTCAACATCCCCTTAAGATGATTGATTTTTGCTTTCGAAGTATCAAATTTGGCCAATTCCTTAGACCAGACTTTCTTGATACCGCATTTCACCAGCCAACCTTGTAAACGCTTCATTTCGGCTTCGTTTGGATCGATGTCTTTTGCGGCTTTGGATTTGGCTGGTGCTTTAGTTTTTGATTTGGGTGCAGCGGCCGCTTTCTCCACCTTCTCTGTGGGCGATTTCTTCTGCCCCCTTTTCCTCGCTGGAAGCTCGTCGTCTATCAGGCTCGAGAGCTCGCTTTCCGACGCGTCTCCGGTAACTTCGGGCTTAGTTTCTGGCTCCGGTTGCTTGAGCAATGCAGCATGCTTGGATTCCTCATCGCTAGGCGATTCCTTGGATGCCGGCTTAACTTTCCGTGTAGCTTTCGGGGGCGTAGCCTCAGCCTCATCCTCTAATTCAGACTCCTGGACCTTCTTCTTTTGTTGTGCAGTTTTTCTCTTGGGTTTAACATCCTCATCTGAGGCAGCATCCTCCTCCGAGTCTTCCTTTACAACTTTCTTCCGCCGTGCAGGTGCACGCTTCTTTGGCCGTTCATACTCCTCCTTTGAGATTGTATCCTCGCTTGCGCGCGATTCCTCCGCCAGATCGGATTCCTCATCTGAAGATACTGCGGTCTTCCTGCGCTTCTGTGTCTTCTTCTCTACTGGGGCCCGTCGCTTCACACCCCTCGGCGATTCAGTAGCCGGGACGGCTTTCTTAAGCGCAGCCTTATTAGGTGCAGCTTTGGCTGATTTGCTTCGTGGGGCTTGTTCCTTTTTCTCGGGCTCTGGCTCATCCAGTGGTTCAGCGGTGCATTGCTCCTATAAGACAGAATAGTTTCAGCAAAAGGCCCTAGGTATCAAGCTTCCACGTGTCACATACCACAGTCGCATGTATTATATCATGACTCTTCTGCTTCCAGATCTCATCACTTTTAAAGAATCCGGTTTGAAGATTGAGCTTCTGCTCCGCCTCTGTCCTGACGCGCTTGACGGTGAGCTCCTCAAGCTTCCCAGCGTTGTAAAGAGATGTAACAGCTTCTCGAAGGGCCCGCGTAGTGGTTGCTTCAGAAAGAGTCCCGATTTTAGCCTCTGAATCCGGCATAGTGACGGGATGCGTAATTAACTGCGAATATGCGACGCGACTGGACGCGTACGTAAAGTGGAGGGCTTTGATGTTTGTTACGGAGCATGCTTAGGTTAACCAGGAGCAGTGGAGGGATCGTCAAAGCTGGCGGGAGCCAGGGAACACAGACCCGGCATCCCTCATTCTAGTGTCTCAACCTGTTATTACCTAATTCTGGCCTCAGTCCCACTAGGTCGTGTAGTGACTCGTGAGACATTAATGCTACAAAATATTGACGGACGGCCGTAGAAACTTATTCTTCTGGCTTCAAGCTACAATTAGGGCGAGTAGCGCTAGTAAAGAGCCATAATAAGCTTAGATTCAGCTATCTGATGACCTTGTTACCCAGATATAACGCCAGTAAGATTTCGGAAGCGCTCAGGAATTGCTGGACAACATGGAGCTTTACTACCGTCTAAGGAAGCAGAACATACTAGGTTATACTCTTTCGAGGAGGAGCAGAATTTGCTAGACGATATACGGCTCCAAAATCGCCTTTTGCAAGTCTTCAAACCTGCTACAATACCAGAGGAGATAATACAGAACGAAATCGACCCGCTCTCAGTGTTGTTGATGGTAGTTCGAAATGGCTGTATGACAACATAATTTAGGATGGAGACAACCACTGAAGGCAACACGGCATTGAAACAAGCAGTAGGAAGCGGTGTCTGAAGTTACAGCCGTAACCCAAACATTTCGGAGTGTGCAATTGACGAAGACTGTCTGATTACATATCGGAACCGGAGATGGGTACCAGCATCGGAACCCTTATGAACTACGATCGTTGAGCAAATGCACACTTCCCTAGTGTAACTGGGCACCGAGGAAGAAAAGTTACATACAAGATGATTACGAGAGACTTCCTTAGGCCTGGGATGTTAGATGATATCCGGAAATACATTCGGGACTGCGACACCTATGGAAGGAGCGAGCTGTGAGGGATGGCCTACAAGGCCTACTATACCCATTCCCAGTTCCATAAAGGATTTGGAAGAGATCTTATTTGGCTTCATCCAAACCCAACCAGGATCAGAAGTTATACCAGCCTTCTAGTAGTAACTGACCGACTAAACACGAAGGTAGCTTTTATCTGAATGCCATGTGTGGACGCGTATATCGTTACCCAATACTTTATCAAATATGTCGTAGCTTACCCCTGGATTCCTGAAGCAATTGTATCGGATCGAGGAGGCCAGTTCGTCGGCGTCTTTTGAGAAAGACTCTATGAGATCTTAAAGATTAATCAGAGGTTGTGAACTGCTTTCCCCCTCCCACCTGCAAACTGACGGCCCACCAGGGCGTATGAACAGCGTGTGGAAATACCACATGAAGGCTCACGTGAGTTGGTCTCAGAACAACTAGGCGACGCTTGTCCACTTGCTCAGATCCCCAATTGCAGCCACGCCGCTACCTCTACGAAAGTGTCCCCTTTTGAGTCTAACATGGTTGGCAGATTGGCCCACTATAACTGTCAAGAATCTCCGCCAAGGGTTCGAAATAGCTCAAGCCGCAGTAGTTCTTGAAAAGGAGGTGAAAGGTACTTGGAGCATACAAGAGGACCCCCATGGCAGCAATAGAGAAGGAAAGCAAAATGCTGCCAAACAACCTGTATCTGGAGTCATTGGCAATGTAAAGGGAAGCAGTGACTAAGAACTACCCGATTACCAAGGAAATCCATGAGAATACTGAGAGGATTTGGACAGCGTCCAGGCGAAATTAGAGGGCCCTCGAAGGGGACTACCATGTCCGCCGGATTGAAAAACTGTCTACTGGAACTAATCACTTATGCTCCTGGTATTAGGCACCAAGCCGGGTCTCACATCAAGAGGCACTAAGTTAGAGGTGTAACGAGAACCTTGATGTGAAGAGCTACGGAGGCGCGGAGCGAGTCTACGAATATGAGGTTGCCCGCCAAGGTCTGACTGAGCTGCGAGTCGCATACAGTCTCATCATGGCGATGAGCCAGCTAGAATCCATAACAGGGGCAAAATAACGCGTTAATAACTTTTTAAAAAAAATATCGATTTTAATAAATAGTTCATATTCCTGTATCACGCTGATCTTGTAATCAATTCTATAATAATAATAATAATTATTACAACAATTCAATTTAACAAGCTCCCAAGTTTCTTATCAAGGCTATGAATACGTGATATGAATGCTTAGAGCGAAGTAAACCAGACTCTAAAAGAGTGACCTACAATGGGCGGAAGGCAGACGACTACAGATGCTTTGGTAAGCAAAGATTGTGTTCAATAGAAAGCAGAGCTTGATACGTGACTTAAGTCGAGTTCGGCTCGGCTCGGATCGGGATAACACATTTCCGAGCACATTACACATAAGCAAAATACGTGGTCCACACGTTATTATCGAGGCATATGACCTCTGGGCTCCAGCCCATCACAATCGGTAGGGCGGGACACATCTGCAGGTCTTCCGTTGACGTTGGGCTTTTCGGCGTTTTGTCCGATTGGCGCCATACTGAAGGTAGTTGCAGTGGTGCATGGGATACAAAGCCTTGGCTGGAAAGTCGCCATTTTGGCCCACATTAGCATTAGTGTGAGTTCTTTTTTGACGACGACGAGGTAGCTGAGAACAGCCTGGACGAGGAGGAGTAGAAGGATGAGGAGAAGGAAAAGGAAGAGGACAACGCTGAGAGTTCTACGATCACCTCTGCTTGTGTAGTTGGCTAAGCAGACGGCGATATGAATGATATTTGTGGAATATTACTTTTCTGAACATTACTTTCCTGAACTTTAAACTTTGATGAGTTACCGATTCCATACGCCTAAAAACTATCGCGATATTCTTGGCTTATTTATAACTTTAGAACAAGCCTAACGTTATTATCCAAGCGCGGTTAGCATACAACCTATTGCTTACTTACGTATTACATAAAACTTCCCACTTACTTACATCTTACACACATACGTGCAGCTTCGCCTACTTACTGAGTAAGTGCTCAATCCTACACTCACTCTCCTTTCATCCCGTTTCCACCGCCGCATCAAGGGGCGTGATGGGCTCGTTGACAGCGGTGACAGGCTGACTGCCCAAGCTGCCCAACCGCATGAGACGGCACGCTGCCTGCGTTTCATAGCACTGCCAGGATTGCAGCATGGAATCGGCGATGCGAGGTGACAAATTGCATGTATTACTTGTATGGCCCTCCGTAACGCATGGTAAAGTTGGCTGAAGGATGGGAAACTGGCCCCTTGGTGCCTTGCTGCAACGAGTTTGCCCGATGAGAGGCACGACGTCAGTAGTTTTAATTATTTGCGCAATTCATTCATAATTCTTGCTGCCCCTCTGCCCCTCCTCACCATCACGCGTAATATTTCTATCAGCTAGACCCCTCCTCCTCGCTCGACCTTCGTTCTTCACCCTCACCAAGAATTTATCAAGCTGCAGTAGCCCTGCATCCCTTCACTGCCGCCCGCTTTCCTTGCTGTCCAGTGTCCGTGCAAAATCTGCGAGAAACCCCTCTGTGGAGCAAAAGAGGGTCACTCTTTCGTCATACGAGCCTGCAAAATAGCACTCAAACGATCACTCCGCCCGCTCACCACCACTCCTCACTCCGCCTGCTCACCACAACCCCTCACTCCTGAATCAACTTTGGTGGTGATATCTCTGGATCAGTCGGTTACGAGTGTGTAATCAACTTCACTACCATCTTACTCTTAGCTCGCCCACCGATACCCATCTCAGTTCGAATACCTGCTATTTCATCCCACACTTGTTGAATCCGCACAACTACAACAATGTCTACAATACCCTCAGAGTCCAAATCCGAGGCTGGTCGGCTTCTCCTTGTTTCCAACCGTCTGCCAATTACGATCAAGCGGTCAGAAGACGGCAAATATGACTTCTCCATGTCCTCCGGTGGTCTAGTTAGTGGATTGAGCGGTCTGTCCAAATCCACCACTTTCCAGTGGTACGGTTGGCCGGGTCTCGAGATTCCAGAGAAGGAGGTTTCTACGCTCAAGAAAAGGCTATTGGATGAGTACAATGCGGTCCCCGTGATGTTGGACGATGAGCTGGCAGACCGCCACTACAATGGCTTCTCAAGTGCGTTTGTCCAGTCCTGACATCATTCTCATGTTCAGACAACTAACCCAATCTTCAGACTCTATTCTTTGGCCGCTATTCCACTACCATCCCGGAGAGATCACATTCGACGAGTCTGCCTGGGCCGCATATACGGAAGCCAATCGTATATTTGCAAAGGCCGTTGCGAAAGATGTACAGGATAACGATATGGTCTGGGTGCATGATTACCATCTCATGTTGCTTCCCGCCATGTTGCGCCAAGAGATTGGCAAGACAAAGAAGAACGTCAAAATCGGCTTCTTCTTACACACTCCCTTTCCAAGCAGTGAGATCTACCGTATCCTTCCGGTGCGGAATGAAATCCTGCTTGGAGTACTCCACTGTGACTTGATCGGTTTTCATACCTATGACTACGCCAGGCATTTCTTGAGCAGTTGCTCGCGTATACTGTAAGTGCTGAGTCTTTGTGTAACCAAATATTGGCTAATATGGCTGCAGTGGCCTTGCGACCACACCAAACGGTGTCGAGTTCCGAGGCAAGGTTATCACAGTTGGGGCTTTCCCAATCGGTATAGACCCAGAAAAATTCGAAGAGGGCCTGAAGAAGCCAAAAGTACAAGAGCGCATTGCCCAACTGGAAAAGAAGTTCCAGGGCGTTAAGCTTATCGTCGGTGTAGACCGTCTGGATTACATCAAAGGTGTCCCACAGAAGCTTCACTCCTTAGAAGTCTTCCTCACCGAACACCCTGAGTGGATAGGCAAGGTCGTTCTTGTCCAAGTCGCCGTTCCCAGCCGTCAAGACGTCGAGGAGTATCAGAATCTACGGGCCGTCGTGAACGAACTCGTTGGGAGGATCAATGGCAAATTCGGCACCATTGAATTCATGCCCATCCATTTCATGCACAAGTCTGTTTCGTTCGACGAACTCATCGCCCTTTATGCTGTCTCCGATGTGTGCCTGGTTTCCTCCACACGCGACGGCATGAATCTTGTCTCCTACGAGTACATTGCGACCCAACAAAAGCGCCACGGTGTTATGATCTTGTCCGAGTTCGCAGGCGCAGCACAGAGCTTGAATGGTAGCTTGATTGTCAACCCCTGGAATACGGAAGAATTGGCCGATGCTATCCACGACGCTGTCACCATGGGCGATGAGCAGCGCCTGTTGAACTACCAGAAATTGGCCAAATACGTCAATAAGTATACTAGGTAAGCCTATCATCCTCTCATCCTTCATGACAAGCAATTAACAGACGTCTAGTGCATGGTGGGGCCAATCCTTTGTTGCCGAACTCACCCGCATTTCTGAACAAGATGACAAGAAGGTTAAAGTGCGTCATGCCGATGATGAACCCAAGGAGTCGACTTAAATCCCCGATCCCTCTCCGGTTGTTCTTCCCAAGAGGACATAGTCAGCTTATATCACCAGCGCGTATGATGACTTGTCCGACCTAGATTCCCCTTTGGCTTCAAACTGTAATGATGCAAGGAAGCGTCTGAGTAGCTTTTCTTTCCTGTATATGTTTCCCTTACGATTCAACGGCACATGAAAGCAGGCATAGATTGGGAAAGCTTCTCGAAAACGTCTCCATGGCTGAGAGTAGTGATATTCCCTCTTCCACTGTTCCTCAAGCAAACTCAATAGAATTTCTTTACCGATTAGGAGGATGTAATTCACTTCTTAGAGATGAAGACGCCCTTGACGCGGCTTACTTTTAGATTATTCCTTATGGAACAAAAGGAGATATGAAGATATGTTTCAATGAATATTAGAGTACCATCAGTCACCATTTATGAGGTAAATACGCCTTGCTTTTGGTGTATGTCGAACTAACCCCTTTCTTATTGAGGGAACTCTGCTTTCAAGGATGACATAAATAAGAGAAAAAGCCTGGGTTCCAATATACTTTCCTATTTATACCGTCATTTAGCGCTATCCTTTATTCGATTCCCAAATTTGTTGAACCTGCCTATCCTGAACTGCCCAATATCCCTAAACCCCAAAAGAAACCATCATTATACTCTCCCATGAGCGGGCATCCCCAGATTTCCCATCCTTCAGTCCCACCCTAGTACCCACTCTGCTCCCTCCTCCCCCCACCCTCTCCCTTCCCATCCCCACTCCCATCTTCATTCTCCTTATTCTGCGCATCCCCCGCCGCCGCCCTAATCCCCGCCTCATCTCCCCTTAACTTCTCAAAATATGCCTTGATATCCTCGGCTCCCACCACCTGTCCGCTCTCGGCAAACGGCTGCAGAAACGCCTTCACCTTGTCTTTCAAATGCGCGTACACCATCGCGCCCTCGATCGCACGCACGCGGTCCATATTGGAGAAGGCGGCTTCTCCGCGGTCGAGGAGGGACCCGGTGCCGACGGAGAGGGCACCGTTTTCATCATCGGACACGGAGACTGGGGGTTCATATACATCCTCTTCCTCCAAAAGTTGTTTGTGCGGTCTGAGCAGCATATAATGGTTGACGCAATGGCAGAGATAGTCTCGGAAATCTTCCTTCATGAACAGTGAAAAGGGTTCGGGTCCGAAGGAGGCCGGACCTAACATATTGAGTTTGCAGATGCGGGGGTCTTTCTGTTTTCCGGAGCCGTCGACGTTGCCTTCGACGATATTGGTAAGGGTGGCGGGTTTGGGCGCTGGGTCTTCGGATTTTTGGCGTTTAGGTGGGCCGAGGGGGAGAGAGAGGGAATTTGGTTCGTCGGATGCTTTGCGCTTCTTAGAGTCAAGGGTTGGAGGGGAGGTAAGCGGTTCTTCGGATTTGGAGATGTTGAGGGGGGATTTGTGATAGACTGGTGGGAGGAACCCGGGGGTACCGGCGAATCTCTTGATCCAGCCGAACGCGTCAACGCACTTGTAGCAGAGGAAATGTTCGAAATCATCCTCCTGCGGGAAGCCTGGAGGGAGAGGCGGATCGTCGTCTTCATCTTCGTGGTCTTCGCCGTTGGCTACAATGTTGTTTCTGTTGACACCACCAGTAATGGCCGTGGTGACTGATGGCCGTCTTGTATCCTCATGGTCGTGTTCGTTTATGGGTTCTTCCGAACTGGTGAAGCTCACTTCCCGCGTAATCCCATTAGGTATTTTGCTTTCTGTCCTATTGACCTTTTCTGCTTTGGCCTCCTTCTCTGCCTTGGCCCTCTCATAAGCCTCTCTGTACTCCTCCTTATTCAGGCCGATCACACACTCCGGATGCCACCAGTCTTCTCCGCATCCACCGTCTTCTACTGTTCCTAGACCCAAACACTGGAACATGGTGCCCTTCTCTTGATGTGGATCATACTGCTCGCCACAACCACAGAACTGATTCCTGAAGTTCTGGTTATACTTATTATCCTTGCAAGGCTCCTCTCCAGTCACTCTGCCCTTTTCTCCAGTCTCCTCATTTACGCGTAACGTGCAAGGGCTCGTCTCGGAAAAACGGGTGGTCCCGCAATCACATACGAAGTTGCGCTTAGAGAAGAGTTCGACTAGAGTGTGTTCGCCGTGACACGAGATGGAACAGGAGTAACAGATGCCGGCTGGAGTGTATGGGTCGGAGGGTGAGGCTGGCGGGGGATTGCAGGTGAGGCAGGAGAAGAGATTCTGGCGAAGCGCGCCTAGGGGTCGAGTGCATGTGTCGAATTGCTGGAAAGTGTTAGAAGGTCGGCGTCATGGTGTATGGAAGGTACTGACATAAGGGAGAGCCTCGCGAGCTTCAGCTTCAAGTTGAAGCTGACTGTTGATAAACCTGATGAAGTCAAGTCAGATACGCAAGAGTAGGTATAAGGAGATATTGAACATACTCTGCTGCTGTTTGCGAACTCTCGGAGGCCTGAGAGATGCTGTTGGCACGAGGTTTCGCAGAACCATTTGAGGCCTGAATATTGGCCATGATAGGCTGAGTGGATAAAGGCGTGGCGTGATGGTTTCAGGAAATCAATATGATAATCTGAAGGGTGAGAAGATGCTTGAAAGGAAAAGATTATTGAGTGATGTGGCTGCTGTTCTCGATGGCACCCTGGTGGTTGAGCTTCGGAGGCCTTGTCCATGTCCTATACTAACGCGCAATGGCAGTAAGCCGAATCGGGGGTAAAGTGGTTTTTTGCGCGCTCGCGTCCCCAACCGCGTTTTGGCGCCCCGTGCCTCCTTGATTTCCCAATTCACTCTCCCCTCAGCGCTGTCCACAACCCTCATTCACGGCACCCCCGCACCATATTCACACCTGCATTGCAACAATCACACCTGTTTACAACGAAAATTTGAGACGAAAAATGAGGTAGGCTTAAACTACTCCTCAGAAAAACAAACATCAGCAAAAAAGCCCAGCCCACTGCTCCACTTTTTACTCATCAGTAGCCCTGGTAACCAGTGTTGACAACCTCTTCGCAGTTCACCACCACTTCGATTTAACATGTCTTCTGCAAATCGTGGCTCTGCCGGCAACAGTGCTGGCAACAAGCGCTCTAGAGACAATGATGATGATATCCCTTCTTCGGCGGCTCATCCGCCATCGACTCGTAAGTAAACATATGCAAGGTACCTTGCAGCAACGAAGAACAAGGGCTAATGGAGAATCAGCAATGGCCTCTTCCCCGCCAATGTTTCCACAGGATGACGATATGGATATGCCCATGGACGAGGAAGACATGATTCCGGATGTTGACGACTTAGAGGAAGCGGCTGAAGATGCAGAGGGGATCGATCTTTTCGCTGATGATTTCGAGAGAGATTATAGAGCAAGGGAAAACGACGCCTACGAGGGCGTCGATATCGACGACGAAGAATATGAAGAATTGGATTTGGCTACGAGACGGGATCTCGAGCGACGTTTGAATGCCCGTGATCGAGAAGCCAGGCGCCGCATGCCCGCTGCTTTCCTCCCGGATGAGGAAGAAGACGCCTTAGCAGACCTGTCAAAACAACCCCGGAGGCGTAGACGCCGATATGACGAAGACCAAGATGATATGGATATGGAGGAGGATATTATGAATGAAGAACTGTCGCTGGAAGCGTTGAATGATATCAAAGCGGCCAGTTTGACCGATTGGGTCGCCCTTCCTTCCGTTCACAGGACAATCGCGCGCGAGTTCAAGTCTTTTCTCACCGAGTACACGGATGACAACGGAACCTCAGTTTACGGAACTCGCATTCGAACTCTTGGAGAAATTAACGCTGAATCTCTAGAGGTCTCGTTCGACCATTTGGCCAATACTAAAGCTACTCTAGCATACTTCCTCGCGAATGTGCCTACTGAGATGCTCCGGATCTTCGATCAAGTCGCTATGGAAGTTACCCTTCTTCATTATCCAGATTACGAGCGTATCCACTCTGAAATCCATGTCCGCATTACCGATCTCCCCATCCAGCATACCCTTCGACAGCTTCGTCAGACGCATTTGAACTGCTTGGTCCGCGTTGGAGGAGTTGTCACTCGTCGTAGCGGCGTGTTCCCTCAGCTCAAGTACATCAAATTCGACTGCACAAAGTGCGGCGTCACCCTCGGTCCATTTGCCCAGGATTCCAATACGGAGGTCAAGATCAATTTCTGCCAAAATTGTCAGTCTCGTGGGCCTTTCACATTGAACTCTGAGAAGACGGTATACCGCAACTACCAGAAATTGACTCTACAGGAGTCACCTGGCACCGTTCCTGCCGGTCGTCTTCCCCGTCACCGCGAAGTTATCCTGCTATGGGATCTTATCGATTCTGCAAAGCCCGGTGAAGAGATCGAAGTCACGGGTATATACCGTAACAACTATGACGCTCAGTTGAATAATAAGAACGGCTTTCCCGTCTTCGCAACCATCCTTGAAGCGAACCATGTCGTCAAGTCGCATGACCAACTGGCCGGTTTCCGGCTCACCGAAGAAGACGAACGCGAAATTCGTAACTTGGCCAAGGACCCTAAGATTACAGAGAAAATAATCAACTCGATTGCTCCCAATATCTACGGCCATACTGATATCAAGACTGCTGTTGCGCTTTCTCTGTTCGGTGGTGTTAGCAAAGAAGCTCCTGGGCGGCATGCCATTCGTGGCGATATCAACGTCCTACTCCTCGGAGATCCCGGTACTGCCAAATCCCAGGTCCTAAAATATGTCGAAAAGACGGCTCATCGTGCTGTTTTCGCTACTGGTCAGGGAGCTTCCGCAGTAGGTCTCACAGCTTCCGTCCGGAGGGACCCCATGACCAGTGAATGGACATTGGAAGGCGGAGCCCTTGTACTTGCAGATAGGGGCACTTGTCTCATCGACGAGTTCGACAAGATGAACGACCAGGATCGAACGTCTATTCACGAAGCCATGGAGCAGCAGACCATTTCTATCTCTAAGGCTGGCATCGTGACTACGCTGCACGCGCGTTGCTCTATAGTCGCAGCTGCCAATCCCATCGGAGGACGCTACAACTCCACCGTACCCTTCTCTCAAAATGTCGAACTCACCGAACCCATCCTGTCCCGTTTCGACATCCTTTGCGTAGTCCGCGACACGGTTGATCCTGCTGAAGACGAACGTCTCGCCAAATTCGTCGTCGGCTCTCATTCTCGGTCCAACACAGTAGCCAACAATAGCTACGGCTATGCCAACAAACCGAGGCAGGAAGGAGGACGTCCTTCGGAAACGCAAGAGGACAACGCTATGGATGTGGATGGTGAGCAAGGTGGTCAGACACAAGAAGGTGAGATTCCGCAGGAGCTGCTGAGGAAGTATATTTTGTATGCGAGGGAGAAATGTAAGCCGAAGCTTTATCAGATTGATCAGGATAAGGTCGCCAGGCTGTTTGCGGATATGAGGAGGGAAAGTTTGGCGACCGGGGCGTATCCTATTACTGTAAGTTTGTCCCCTCAGAACACCTCTCCTTTTGCCTATGTCCCAAAACTAACTATGGCAAAGGTCCGTCATTTGGAAGCCATCATGCGTATGACGGAAGCTTTCTCCAAGATGCGCCTGTCGGAGTACTGCTCGAGCCAAGATATGGATCGCGCTATTGCCGTTGCTGTAGATTCGTTCATCGGCAGCCAAAAGGTCAGCGCAAAGAAGGCGCTCGCCAGGGCGTTTGCGAAGTATACTCTCAATAAGCCTGGTGCTGTGAGAGCTCCTAGGGGGGCGAGGACGGCTAGAGCAAATGCTTAAGTGAGACGATAGTTACATAAAGGAGGATATAGCGGGAAGCCATCCTGTAGGATATGGGCTGGCTCATGTTTGGATGAACAGGTTCGTCAGGCTACTCACTAGCGTTATAAATGGGCGTTAAGGTGCAGCGCATCAAGAAGAAGTACTAGGTCATAGTTTGGGTTCGGGTCTGCGGATTTCCTTGCTTGAACAACAGCATAAATGAATTAACCACTGTGATTACACAGTTCTAAAGATGCCCTCTGCGTTCCCTCTCTTTATTCTACCTGTATAGATCTACTAAACCGAAATAGAGGAAGCACTCGAGCTGTTTAATAGTAGCCGATTGGTCTAGCATTATACACATGCCCCTCATAGCTGCTCTAGGGGTTCTTATTGGGCTTTTCTCCTTTGTTCTGGACTATAGTATAAAAGAAATACGGTTCTGGGGCGTAGGTAAATTTCTATTATTATTTTTTATCTAAAGGAACTGAATAATATAGTGGGATTTGATCAAAAGAAAATAGAAGCAGAAGGGAGTAAGAACATTAGTGTTATATCCAGTCAAAGCTAGGTTATTAGAATCTAATATCTTATACCTATTTTATAGTAGACTGGTAAGGGGAATCCTACGTAGAAGCTGAGTACAGATTTTCTTTCTTTTTTTTTTTAACCTATTCTAAGGGGCATAACTGTGGACTAGAGCTAGCGGAAGAGTAGTGGGAAAATCTAGGCGAAGTAAGGGGGTAGGTAGATAAGGGGATAATACTATCTTGTATAAGTTCGTAGTATAAGACATAAAAGCCGAAACGAACTGTTTCATATACAAAGAGATAAATTTCGAATCTACGAGTATAGAAGTGAAGCTCGGAAGGAGTATATCACTTTAACTGGAATTAAAAAGGAAAAGTGGATAATTCTATCCCTTCTGACATCCCTCTAGGCGACAGTCCCAACTGAATTGGTATTACATCTATTTGCTCCTTCTTCTAGGATTCACTTCCAAGGCGGCCAACTCAACCATGCTCCTTAACCTTATCCTTACTCCTCCTTTAAAACTACAATCCCATAAGGATCCCGATCCACTTTGCTAACCTCAATCCTCACCTCCTCATCCTCCAACGCCTCTTCAACTCCCTCCTCCCCACGCTGCTCCTCCCTCATCTTCCCCCACTCCTCCCCCACCACCTCCTCCAACTGCCACCTCAACACATCCTCCAAAAACCCCCTCTCGCTATTACTATGAAACAAACTAACCACCGCCTTCCCCTGCTCAATCGCAGCCAGTGCCTCATGATGGCTCACTTCCCCTGTGAACCACAAGTCTACATCCTGGTCTGCTAGCAGCGACGCTCCGGAGCCCGCACATATACCGACAGACGAGATGTTCAACTCCGAAATTGTTTTTGTCTGTGGGATTGCTACGGCGAAACCTTTGGGATTGTTTAGGCCGCGGCCGATTAGGTCGAGGAGTTTTGAGAGTGGCTGCGGGGATGAGAAGGTTACGACGCGGCCCATACCCGCGCCTTTGTGTGTTTCGAGTTCTGGAGACTGAGGCTTTATGGAGCGGCGGGTGTGCTTGAGCGGAGATGTGGAGAGAGCGGGTTTTTGGAGGCGGTAGGAAGAGCGTTGGTGATGCAGCGTTGGGCGTTTGGGCGCGTCAAGGAAGGGGTCTTCTGGGTTTGTAGCTGGCGTAGGCGTGGGAAGTGCACTCGTGATTTCTTCTTCTTGTGGGCTGGTGACAGATCCGGTGACTATGTCGGCCAGCCAATCACCCAGCCCGCCTGGTGCGGCGTCGACGGCTGTATGAGGAGAGTAAACACTGATGCCATGACTCGCGAGACGGAGGAGTGTTTGCTGCTGGGTGTTTGCTAAGGTGAGGGACTTGAGGCCGCGGAAGATGATGGGGTGGTATGCTATTATTATAGAAGAGTTCAGGGCTATGGCTTCGTCAGCGACGGCGCGAGTGAGGTCGATGGTTAAGAGGACAGTGTTGGATAGGCGGGCGGTGGGTTTGAAGGGGGCTTCGAGGAGGAGGCCGGTGTTGTCCCAGGAGTTGTCTGCGAGGACTTTGGGGTATCTATGATAAGTCAGTTAACAGAAAAGTAAACAGGATGTAGAGGGGAACCCACAGCCTTTGCATAGCCCTCACCACGGCCCTCGAAAACGGCGCTGAGGTGGTAGTTGCACTCATCATTGAAGCTCTTCTCGCCGTTGCAAACATTCGCTATCAATCGACACAATTGTGTTTGTTGTACACAAACACCTATCTCATCGTCTCATCCCGCATCGTTCGAACCAAGCTTTCCCGCACAGACCTCCTCAGCCCTATCCTCACGTCATCGGTCCGCTCACTCACCTTTAGCCTCATCAGATAAATACTCCCTTTTAATCTAATCAGATCCTCGGATAATCTTCTTATTTCTAATCAGATCCCGCTCCGATAATGGATCCGGCTCAAAGACTCACCCACGACCTCTACAATCTACAAGTTAAGGAACCGCGTCCTTTTGATTGTTCTGCCATTATGAGTACATCAACTGAGGGAGCGCCAGTGCCGGTTAGGGAACCACAACAACCGGTTCCGCCAAGCACAGGGGTTACAGCGGAGGGATTGAAGGGGAAGTTGGAGAGGAAGTTGGAGGCAAGTTACGTTGAGATTGCAGATTTGAGTGGTTAGTAGTGTATTCTTTCTTTTTGCAGTTGTTGGGAATTGGGATTGTTCGATTGCTCCGTTGGAATATCTCGTCTGAAATATTGTGCTCACTGAACTGTAGGTGGATGCGGACAAATGTTCGAGGCAGTCATTGTGTCCCCGCAATTCGCAAAGAAGACTACTTTGGCCAGACACCGATTGGTAAACAGCGTATTGAAGGACGAGATCGCCGCCATACATGCGTGGACGCCCAAATGTCATACACCGGAAGAGTGGGAGAAGAAGAAGGCTCAGGCTGCTTAAGGAGGGGCAATGAGGGGCAATGAGGGGCAAACATACGAACGTCATGGATACCACGAAAGTTCTCTTTTTAAAGATACCCGAGACAATGTTTTGGCATGTGATGAATATATGTGGGAAGAACGATGGATATATGATACGGGGAATTGCGTTTATACATATCTTGTTGCCTTCCATAGGCACGAGGAGGACGCAAGACGCATACTAGCTGAGGAGTACTCTGATCTCTCCGCTGGTACGAGGGAACATATCTCTGAGTGCCATAGGTGCCTCTTCACCCTGCTCAGCTTCCTTAAGCAGTTCATCTGCCGCCAAAATCCTACTCTCAACATATTCAAAGTCCGAACAGAACCGTCCTGCTGCGTCCTCTGTGATTTCCGTGACCATTTTGCGGCTCCGCAGTTGTTTGATATTCTCCGCTGCATCCATGAGTGCCGATGGGAGGAATTCATCCAGATGCTGACTCGTCTCAATTAGTGCTTCCGGTTGGAAGGCTTCCAGTGAGGCTATAGACGCGATACTCTCTGGTGCATCCGAGATATCTGACAGTGCCTCGAGGAGGGACTTCAAACCAGAAGTGTGTGTGAAATACTCATGTTGATACTCCACCAGTCTGGCTGAATGCTCACTAATAGTGTCGTCCATCTCACTAACCCGATCTGCCGTAAATGAGTATTGTGACAACACCGCCTTAGCTGCGAGAAGACAATTGATAGCAAATATATCACTGCCGGGCGGAGGAAGCCCCTTATACAGATTCTCGCATCCATTCAAAAATGGATCCAGTGCTTCGGCAAGTACTTTATTGAATCCGCTCTCATCGTCATCCGTCGCTGCAATGGATGTGTCGTAGCTTTTCGCCAATGCTCTCAACATCTGAAGCGCTTCCTCGAGGAAGTCGGGAGGTGAGAAGTCGGCGGGAGCTACGGCGAACTCGCTCTGCACCGCTGCGACGTGGTCTCTCATGTTTGCGCGGAACTGCCTCATAGCTGACTCTTCTAGAGTATTGAATAGATCAAGAATCTCGGATTCACCTCCTAGAAGTTTCGAGAATGTCTTCTTGTAGAATCCAATGAGATTAGCGATCTTGTAAGCCAAAGAGGCATCCTCGTGGCTTTGGATAACTTGCTCGGTGCGCTGCCGTAGCAGTCGTGCCACTCCAATAAGGTCCCGGCTGACAAGCTGATTGAGAGCTTTCCTCCCATCAAAAGGTTCCTGGTCTTCCTCTGAACGGAGCCACGGTTCGCTCTCCAAACCAGCCTGAATAGATCGCTTAATTTCGTCGCCATCAGAGATGAACAAGACTTCCAATGCCTCTCTCTCTGAAACAGTAGCGGAATGAGCCCAAGCCAGCATATCTCCAACATACCGTAAAGGATCGTGGGCGTGGAATTCGATTGGCTTCGTGCTCATGTTTTGCTCATCCGTGGCGGTTCCTGAAAGCGCAACATAGAATGAGTCGAGGAGAATACTCTCCCGCGCTTCCGCAAAGAAGTCAAGGCAACTTTGGAACAAGGCCGGTCGCTCTGCGAGCACCCGCAAGGATCGACGGACCGATGCACTGATCTGAGGGTTCTCTAGATCTAAGGTCTTGAATTCCCTTTGTACCCAGCGGTACAACTTCTGAAAAGCCGCGTTAAGTTGCTTAGAACTCTGCTCAAGCACTTCCAAGCCTAACGTTTGGTCTTCCGTCCCGAGGAGGACCTCGCAATCATGATGGATTCTCTTCACCCTCGTCAAAGTCTGGAAGAATAGTTCATTGACAGGCTCAGCAGTCGAAGTCAAAATCGTAGCTTCCGTCTCCGAAATAAGGAAATGGGAGTTGAATGCATCCAAAATGTGTCGCTTAGTTTCAACCTGCTGTTTCTGGGCCATAAGACCTGTGGCTTCCTCCAAAACCGGTCCCGTTTCACGATTTGCGGCAGCAATGTGACCACGCATGTCAGCACAATATTTGTTCAGACTGTCAATGGCGCTTCCTATGCGCTTTAGTTGCTGTATTTTAATTCAGTAGATGCTCACGTATCCTAGGTGATTACCCTAACCTGAGCCACCTCCCCGAAATCTTTCACAATCTCCCCATTGCACTGGATCACCTCTTTCTGCACGTCAAGCCGAATTCGACGTCGAGTTTCTGCTGTATTGCGGACATCCCGCACATCAAGAGTCTCCAGTGCATCCCGAATATCGCGGTCTGCGTAAGATGCGGAGAGAACACTGGTTATTCGACTGGACAAGGCATTAACACCTCTGGAAGTAACCGAGGGTGTAGCTGGCGTAAGGCCATCTTGAGAGATGGGAGTCGAGTGCCCGTCAAAATAGCTTGTCATGTTGTTGATATGTGAGGCACACGTGAGCTGTACAGTTTAGAGACGTAATCCTTCGGAGTAAATATTATCCGCAACCGCATCGATGACTAAGCAACCTTTTTCTAAGCCCTTGCGATATATGTAGACTTCCAGATATACTTTGTTATACCCAGTAATTTCAGTTTTTCTATATACTCTTAGTATTATTTAAAAAAACTTACATCATATAGCTGTCATAAAACTTTATATGAAAGCTTTTAGCTCTATAGAGAACTTTTGAATAAGGTCAAGAGGCTCTAAATTGGTGACTTAGGTAGAGCACGGAAGCCCACATATACTGTAGCGATAGTTTGTCTACCTTTGTATAGTAGTTACGAATAGTAGGTAGACAGAGGGAAACGGATAGCCGGTAGAGGTAGGTTTAGGGAATATATTTCTTAGATCATGGTCTGGTACTAGTTGGCGCGAAGTACAACTACTGAGGAACGCTATCCAGCATCTGCTCGAAAGAGGTGCTTCAGTACTATCTGATCCTCTTTTCTGCATCTCTATGCAGAAATCGACCAGCCACCTTAATATGCTCTTCTAAAGTTCCCTTCCATATTCCGCTTGGAAATAGTGGGATCGCGACAGGATAGAAAGCCGAACATTCATTTCTTTCCTTTGCTAATCGCCTAGAACGCCGTAGCGCCACGCTGGAGAGATACTATATGCCCGGGTGCTGCATACGTCCCTCCTATTCCTGGCTCCCCCCTTTATCATCATTCCAGCTTATCCAAATGCACCAACCTCGTCAAAACAACCTGTTTACTCGTCTCCTCAATTTCTCCCGCCAGAAATACCTCATCCAGAATCGCATAAACTTTGTAAAAGTTAAATACCAGATCCAACTCACACACGTTTCCAAAGAAAGCGTCAAGCACTTCGACGAAAAAGTGTATGGCTTCGAGGTAGGCAAGCTCGTTGTCGTTGGTGTCGACACAGGCGCAGAAGAAGAGTCCGGCGTACCGACGGTACACAATTTTGGAGGTATTGCGAAATTCGACGAAGTTGGATTGGTGCTTTTGGTCGCGCGGGGCGATTAGACGGTGGACCTGGAGGGGGCATTAGATAGTGTGGGTGTAGCCTGGTTGTGAGAAGGACGAGGGAGGAGGAGGAGGAGGAGGAGGAGGAGGCACTGAGCGGGAGAGACTGAGCGAAGGAGGGATGATGGCCGGGAGGGAAGTAACTTGTTGCGCTGGCGGCATAGGGGGCCGGCGAAACCAGTGCCGTAATTTCTGGGATGCGGGATGCGGGAGAAAAAGAGTATCTGATCATACCTCGCCCTTCAACTTGACTTTCTCCTCATCCTAGAAACTTCACGTTAGTATGCATACAGGTTGGGGGTTTTCAGAGAGAGCAACTCACACTGTACGGCGCATACCACTTCGCAAGCCTAGTTTTGCCTCTGAAAGCAGTCTGTCAGCCAAACCGGTATTCATTGCTGACAAAACCCGAAATATCCGTAACAGGCAGGTAGGGTGGCATACTGGCGGTTCTGAATGAGTATGAAAGACAGGACCATAGTTGTGACGGCCCGGTCTGGTCCTCTTGGTGGTCCTACTCCTGGTTTGGGCTCTTTGTGTCTGAAGGAATGACGACAGGAAGGGCGGTGTGCACCTAAGCAAATAGGTACAGACTATTTCTTTAAGATACGTACGTATCTGAGTGCTTGACTGGTGTTTTGCAATGCGGAGGTAACGGAGGAGTAGTCGTCGGGGTATCTCCGGTAGATTGCACACGCGGAGGGGGAGTAACGAGATCCCGGCAGGAACCCGTTCGGACTTCGGTGAGCCCGTGCGTGCCGTGCCAAGAGCTCCTCTAACAGGCAGGCCCGCATGAAAATGTGCCGGTCCGCTATTTATCCGACCTCTCGGGTGAATGTATCTATGCACTTCGATGCACTTAAATGCACTCCACATTTGAAGAAAGATGTGCATCTCTATACACGAGTCGAACGCATGGCATTACGTGCGTACCAGACGCAGGAGTATGTGGAAGCGAAACAAGCGAAACTCTAATTGAAAATATGTGAAAGGGAGGCGTCAGATCGATCACACCCTCCTGATTTTTAAGAAGCCTGGAAGAACCACATCAAACGCCAAATGTACGAGGGCCAAAGTAACTTATGAGGAAAATCAGGGCTAAGGGGGACTTGTCACAATGTTTTGAAACAAACTATCCCCATTCCATCCCACTGCAGAAAGCCACCCTTAAATCACCATCACACCCACCCAGGCCCTCCATGACGCTCCTTTCGATACTGGTCAAACAAGTCCTTGCTGTCCTTGGGTGGTGGTAGAGGCCCATACTGCCCTGCAAGGTACCGATCGTAGTCATGCACGTCTAAGGGCGAAGTAGACCTAGTCCTCGGTGGCGTTGTCACTGGCCCCAGTGTCCTGAACTCCCATTCCGGGATTCGGGGTGCGGCGCGAGGGGCCGAGATTTCTATCTCGCGCACGTTTCTATGTCTTACGGGGAGGGGGCGTCTTATCTTTCCTGAGAGGGAACTGCCTATTCGCGAGAGAACAGAGTCGCGGCGCGAGGATGTGGAGCTCGGTGATCTGGCCGAGGACCGAATGATGTATCTTTGAAGAAAAGGGAGGGAAGCGCAGATGAGGGTAAGTTGACACTCTAGCTGAGAAACAACAAAAACATTGAAGCCGTTCCCTGTTGAACAGTCAGGTCCAGGATGTCACTGGAGATAGTTGTCCAATGCTTGCTTACACGTTGCATCACCGTTTGTGCTTGATGGTAGCCTGCTGAGAAATATGGACCGTACGACCCCAGCTCCAAAAACTCTGAAAGGCTGTTAGCGACGCATTAAGAGCAGCATGGTAAGGGAGACTTGCGCAAAGCCACTGAGGAAGAGGAAATGTAGTCCTAGCCTCTCCTTTCTAGACATAGGGAGGTGACCCAGAACAAGGTACGGAATTACGACGCAATAAAGAGTAGTAAAGGCGCTCAACGCACCTCCAAGGGGGTAGGAAATATGCTGACTTGCACAAGAATGTGGAGAAGGATGAAAGAGATTCGGTAGCATCCAGTAATCAGGAAGAGGACGACATAGAAGGGCCAGATAGAAAATGGACCCGAGAAGGTATGCGCCTGTAAACGTGATAAAGAAATATATGATCCGTCTCACTGTTCGGGTATGAGCTGTGGAATCCAACTGATGATAGAACAACAACACTGAGAATTTCGTGGAACAGGTACTGAAGAGAAAGGCACCTTCACTGAGCCATTGTATCTGAGTGCCAGTTAGATTGGTTCTCCTACTGGAAAAGAGATCATTACTAAAGCTGCGTCTTTGTATAGAGCGGGAGAAGCGTCCCAAATGTGCCGATCAAATCCGTATCTCATTGTACCAGTGACAGAGATCACAGTAAAAAGCACAGCAAAGAGCTATAATCAAGTTAGTCTTAGGTACGAAGAAAAAGAGATACTTCATTACCCAAGAAACGCAAGCAAGCGCTTCATCAACTTTCAACCGGCCAGGTCGTTTTCTCCAGTGCGACCAGAGACGACCATACAGTATCACAGTTGAGAGAACAGCAAGAGATATACCATAAGCCGGAAACCAAGCCCTTCTTTTTGGATGAATACTGGGCGTTGGCCAGTGTGCTGTGATATTTTGAGAAAGGTTTGGAAAATCTCCAGCCATTGCCATAGAATGTGAACTTGGAAATAAAGAATGGCATCAATTGAAATATAGGAAACAGTGAACGATATCAGAGCACTTATAGCCTTGCTGGATCCGAGAGCAGCGATCCAGACCGAACTGATGGCTATGCTGTTAGGGAAGCGTGCGCACCATGATTGCAGGGACATGGTGTCTGTGTCAAAGCCGGTACCGTCGTCAAGGTGTACATTGCCAGGACCAGCCAGGACCAAACTGCAATGCACCTGCTATGAGGAGACTGGGGGTTGACTCCAGACGCATTGCACAGTGGCAAGGATGAAGCTGATGGTTGCCTTGAGGTAGACAGATCTGTTCTGTATTCTCGTACCGGATAAAGCCTGGCATTATAGCCGTCTGTTCTGTAGTCCTGGGAACTCGATTAAAGTTGAGCTAGCGTCACAGCAGCCACTCCATAAGGACCCCTGCGTGCGTCCGATGCAGGAGTAATACCTAAATTGGAGATCCCTTAATTCATACATTTATCACTCCAGGGCTGGTCTCTTATGGCCATGTGATATAGTTCGCAGGTAGCTCCTGATATATACACGTCTCATGGCGCAACGCCGTCTTTATCACTACGCCGGATCGCTAGTTTGTTAAAGTTGGCTCTGTATAAACGTGATTAGAATGCTGCAAAGGCTGAACTAAGGGAAGCGGAGCTCTTTCTAATCGACACCCAAAGGCCTTTTAAGAAGCAAATGAACTGGACGAAGAGACTAGATTTAGTTGTCATGCATTGTGACAGATATGTTGAAAAGAGAAAAGAACGCCCGTAAAGTTTTTCGGCAAGTGAACGGCAGTCTGAAGAACAGCGCTGTGGAAAAGTTCTTCGTTGGACAGATTGTCGGACATATGTCCAAAATGAGTTTTTGAAATCGTGGGCAGCATGTTCCGCGTCAACGATTTCCTTTTGTGTCCAAAGTAGGGAAGTCGAAAAGATCCGTGTTGTATTATTCACCAGTCCTACATTTGAAAGGATGGGAGAGCCTTTGCCACTGGGTCAAGAAATGAGCTTTCCAGGCCGGCCCTGAGAGCATTTAATGGAACATTGGGTCAACTCGGTCTTTGAGTGGTCGTATACTACGACGTACTGGAGGAGAACAAAAAAATCCACCAATTGAAAAATTAGGAACCTTCTAATTGGAATATAAGGCGGTGAAGAACCCCGCGAGGTTGCCAGTCCTTATCTCAGGGCTAGTACGACAGTCGATCCAGTTGCGTGGTCACTCCACGAGTGAACTCTGGGCCGCCAAGCTATGGAGGGCGGTGTGGTTCGAGTTTTCCAATTTATCCAGCCAGTGAGATCAAGGTGACCGGTCTGGATAGCTCGAGCACGAGATGACTGTACACACAGTGGCAGAGACAGACGCGATATTCCAATTAATTCCGGCGTAGGATTAGATGAGGGATCGCAGTAGGTGAGGACGTGGTGTTGAATTATAGTCGAGAGTCAAAAGAAACGGTGGTCAGAGTGCCACAGTTGGTGGCACAGAATCTCCAATAGGCGCAAGCGAGCAGAAGTGCAGCGGTTCTCCCCTGTCGATATAACAAGGACACAGAATGGACCGCTTGGGTGCCGTCTGAAGAGTTGCCGGAGGCAGGGAAACAGGAGTCGTGAATACCATTTCCCCGCTTCCCAGCTTGGAAATCTTGCAGTTCTGAGATCGAATCGGAACAACCATCTCCGTTGTGAACGCATGCCACGTGCTAGCATTCTAAAGTTCAAGATGTAGGAAGCTGCGAGACTGTTGGGAACGTATATGCGGAATAAACCGAACCATACGTGAAAAAGATGGGATGGATTAGCCATATGTCCCATATCAGGATGCATTTGCGGGGTACATAAGAGGTGCAGCCTCTGAGAAAATTTCAGAGACATGGGACTGAAGCCGTGATGGTGAAAGGTCCTTTTTAAACAGGTCAGCAGCATATCAGATGTATAATTGTGCATAGATTCCCGGATAGTGATTCAGGAATGGTCCGGTTTGCAGCATTTCAGCCGGCATGTTCGTAGAATTGATCCCTTCACAGTGCCGCAAAGTTTTCTGCCTAAGCTGGCCGACCAAAAAAATTGGAACCATGATCCATCTCGTTCACAGTATCAAACCACCCTCTTCTGATGATGGCAGCTGGAAGTTAGGGCCACCTCGTCTACCTCTCGCCAGAAACGTTCGCAGCCTGTGCGCTCAGTGAACAGTTCGTCTTGATTCTGCCAGATGGGGTTTGTACAACATATAAAGCTTACTCTATTAATATACGGTTCCTCCCGTGTCGGGGCAATTCCGAGCTTGGACTTACTGCAGAGAGGTAATACAAGCTCAAAATCTTAGTAAGACTAGGTATCTCATGATGCGTAGTTAATGGTGGAAACACCTGTTTGCACGGTGGGCTATGCTGTCACGCGGAAAGACTGCAGCAGTCATTTTTGGCAGGCGCATTCTGCTGTACAAGTTGGTACACACAGTCAAAGTCCAAAAAGTGCAGATGACAGAATGCAATATGAACAACATGATTCGAGCTCTCACTGTCATGTCAAAGACAGTCATGCCCACAGAAGAAGAAAGGCAGATATCACTTAAGTTGAATGACTCGAATAGTAGTAAAAGCTAAAAAGGGGCCGTGAATATGTGACTGCCAGAGATAAGAAGCATGCAAGACTTTTAAGAAAATGACCAATAAGAACAGTAGATCGTATATATGAAGCAAGGAAAGAATTACCGTAGAGGCATTTAGGAAAGTGCCTAGCTCACGGAACCTTAGCCGAGTAATTGGTGCTAGAACAGTTAGTTGTAGGTAAGAATGTGGGACACCGAATGAGCAGTCCCTATCTATGACTAGGTGGGTGTTGAGGTAACGTCTCGTTATTGCGAGACTCTCAGCAACATGATAAACTTTAGAGGTAGTCACGGGGTGGATTCAACAAACTGAAAGCTACTTCTTAGTACGCCGAGGCCAAAGGTTTGCGAGTTGTGAGGGGCCGTGGGTGGTCAAGATACGAGGTCGTACGGGGCGGAGATGGTTGACTGGTTGAAGTCCCGTGAAACTCAGACAACCCACGCTCTTGCCAATCGAGCTGACATGTAAGTGAAGCAGAGCATCCGCCGTTTTTTTCAGCTCTTACCCCCGACAGTTACACATGGCGTCTGATTGCTCACCTTGGGAGACACGATCCCATTCCATCCACCACTCCACCATCGCACAGAACGCGGAGGAGAACGGCACGCGAGTCTGACATGCAGGCACGCCCAGCCCTAAAAATGGAGCCCCACGATGCTTGATGGACCCTGGTTCTGGACAGCTGGGACTCGGCATCGGGAAGACCCTCCTAGAGATTCGAGAACAGGCCTTCCGAGTATGGTGAGGGTTGGAAAACCGAAGAGGTTGAAGATGCAGTCAGACGACGAAGTATTGCTTGTGGAGTACTTCTTCATCTTATTCCTAATGGGAAGCGAATTTGCTCAGGAAGTTCAGTCTGACCTGGTGTGTGTGTGTGTGCAGCACACGACCGTTCGTCCGATCGAGTCAGTCCTGTTAAGCCGCAGACTCGCCGAATTTCGGTAACAGTTCAAAAAGAGAGCGGTGATGCAGCCCAGCGCCAGCCATAACCCGAAATTGGAGTGGACGATCAAGCACGACAAGCACGACCAGCACGACAAGCACGACAAGTACGACAAGCACGACAAGTACGACAAGCACGACAAGCACGACAAGTACGACAAGTACGACAAGCACGACATGCACGACAAGCACATGTTAAACAAAGTTGAAAGGCTTTGAACATTCGATTGTGGACAGTTGTGAGATGAGCTGAAATGGTAAGCAGGGAGGTACCGGGTCCCTGGGAAGCCCTGTGTGGAGTTGTGTGGAGGAAGTCAATAGGGGAACAGCAGACGACAGGCAACGAAACAAAGAAAGAAGATATGCGAAAGTGGCTTGAATTCTCGATGAGGTCATCAAATGGAAGAGCGGGCGACATCGCAGATTGAAATACAAAAGGGTCAAGTAATCCTTATCTATGGGGGGTTTAAGTACACACCATGGTTCGTGGGTTGGCCATATCGGATCCTAAGCCTCATATCTTGGCATCCGGACGGAAGCGATCGGCTGCAGGCTGCTGCTTTGGGACGCTAGCCAATGAGAAACGCCACCAGAACCTATTTTGCGTAAGGTGGTGATGAAACCAAAACCCACTGATAAGGACCTCAACGGCACGCTACGAAAAATCCCGTGCCAAGACGAGCACGCCCTTATTCTGAAGCAACAGACCGCAGTGGACAACCGCGAAAGGTACGGTTGCGGACGGCATTAAACAAACAGAAGAGCCCTGCGGTGTGGGTATCACCACAAGGCTAGAAATATTTTTCTCACTGTCAGACAGGCACGTGACAGAGAGTACGCGTCTCCCCTCCGCATATTTGATATGTGGTGCTTCACTGCTCCGCAATTGGGGAGAGAGGAGGAGGAGGAGGAGGAGGAGGAAGAGGAGGAAGAGGGGTGGGTTGCGCGGAAGAGACATGGCAGGATAAGCGACGTCAGCATATCAAATTAATAGCCAAACAGCTGCACCCTGACGCCCACCCGGTCGCGGAACAACCTAGAAAATAACAAAAGGGCTCCAGATCTTGAGGCACCGTATTCTGCTCGGCGCAGTCAACCCCACGGCGGGTAGTGGGAATGTACTATTTTTCGTTTATTTTGCCCCAACAGTCCACTCAGGCAAGGACAATGGCGCTCGCTGATAAGGGCCTGGCTGCTGTCCGCGGGTAGCCCTGCTGGAATGTATGCCTCTGCGAAGCTTCTCATAAAGACCCACCTGTACTGCTGTGACGATCTCGACTTCACTTCCTCTCTTCCATCTTCTATGTCATCGCCGGCGGCACCTGTAACTTTACCCCAGGACCGCTCTTGATACCTCTTCCCTACTATCATCTACTACTAACTTCTCAACCACATCCACTATCACTACCCTTTCCTTTTCCAGCATCACTACCACTCTCTCATTGGCTCACTTGGGCTTATCAGTCCACTATGTCCTACTCGTGGGTGGGAGCTCCTACTGCCTTCAATGGCACGAATGAATATTTAGGCGGCGATTCGGGTGAGTACCTCGTCCTCATCCTCGCCCTTGTCTTCGTCCTCGTCCTCGTCCTCGTCCTCCTCCTACCGCCACCACAAAAAAAAAAGCATGAAACACGCAACCTACGCGTTTCTCATCTTTCTGAAGATAACAAGAGGCTTTTGCACGGTGTTTGCTAACAATGTGTCTCCTCAGATAGCGAAAATCTCAATCAATGGTACCAGTCTGGCGACCAGGCCTACATTATCGTGGCCTCTGCTATGGTCATGATCATGGTTCCCGGTCTCGGATTCCTCTACTCCGGTCTTGCGCGAAGGAAGTCCGCCCTCTCCTTGATTTGGGCTTGCATGGCCTCGTCTTCGATCGTCACCTTCCAATGGTATTTCTGGGGATATTCGCTCGCATTCAGTCAATACGGAACAAGTGGATTCATCGGCAACCTCGACAAATTCGGCCTTATGAAGACTCTCGCTGCTCCAAGCCCTGGAAGTCCCCTGATTCCCGAACTTCTCTACGCTTTCTACCAGGTAAGAGTGCAGCCAAAATGAGTCTTTGGGTACTCTTCTAACAAATCGTCCAGATGCAATTCTGCGCCGTCACTGCTGCTATCGTCGTCGGAGCTGTCGCTGAACGCGGTCGCCTTATCCCTATGATGGTCTTTATCTTCTGCTGGGCTACGATTGTGTACTGTCCCCTCGCATACTGGGCCTGGAATATCAATGGCTGGTTCTACAAATGGGGTGGACTGGATTATGCCGGCGGAGGTCCTGTCGAAATCGGTTCTGGTCTGACCGCGCTGGCCTACTCTATGGTACTGGGAAGGCGCCAGGAAAAGATGATGCTGAACTTCCGCCCCCACAATGTCTCTCTCATCACCCTCGGCACGATTCTCCTCTGGTTCGGTTGGTTGGGTTTCAATGGAGGCTCTGCGTTTGGTGCTAACCTCCGCGCTACCATGGCTTGCTGGAACTCCAACTTGACTGCCATGTTTGCTGCCATGGCATGGGTGCTCCTCGATTGGCGGTTGGCGCGCAAGTGGTCCATGGTCGGATGGTGTTCCGGCTGCATTTCTGGTCTCGTTGCTGCGACTCCTGCGTCTGGTTACCTTCCCCCATGGGCTAGTGTCATCCTCGGCATCGTCACTGGAGTCGTGTGTAATTTTGCTACCAAAGGTACGTGCCCTGGTCCCCAGTATGTTTAAACGACGCTAAACCGCTTGCAGTGAAATTCTGGATCAAGATTGACGATGCGCTGGATATCTTTGCTGAGCACGGCGTTGCTGGAATGGTCGGTCTTATGTTCAATGGACTCTTCGGTGCTGGCTACATCATCGGCCTCGATGGTGTCAACACAGGGCTGGCTGCTGGAGGATGGGTCGGATCCAAGAGCCTTGGACACAATTGGAAACAGTTGTACATCCAGTTCGCCTATGTTATTGCATGCAGTGCATACGCCTTCGTCATCAGCGCAATCCTTGCCTACGGCATTGACAAGATCCCCGGACTGCACCTCCGCGCAGACGAACAGGCCGAGCTCCTCGGTATGGACGATGACCAACTCGGCGAGTTTGCCTACGATTACGTCGAAGTCCGCCGCGACTACCTTGCCTGGACGCCCGCCAAGGACCAACCCATGGGAGAGGAGCACACAATTCCGCAAGGCGACCGCCACGGCATCACGCAACACAGTCAGATGTTGGAAGGCAAGGAGCCCAGCGAGACCAGCGGGGAGCAACACACCGGAATCGGCGGCGACCGTCACGGTGTCCCTGACAGCGAGAAGCCTGAGCTCCAGGCCTAAACTGTCTCTCTTATTTTGTTCGTTCATTTGATTCAAGTCTAGATTGGGCTGGCATATTCGGAGTTCAATACCATGATTTCCTCTGTTCTTTCCGGTGCAGCGGCGCGGGAGCAATAGGGCTGCTACTTTTTTTTTTTTTTACCTTTCACGACACCTGTATATTATAATGGCTTCTATTGCAAGACCATGTTTCACCCCTTGAAGGGGTAATTAAGAGAATTTCTGGAAACCGCTCGAAATCGGCATTACTTCAGGCAAATTCTGTGATTTGAGTGACCTCCGATCTCGATGTGTCGTCGATGAGATCGACAGCTAAATGCTCTAAATGCGGCGGTGATGGTCTTCCCGCCAGTTAAACTAGCACCACGAGCTTGGCAGCAGCCTTACTTTTATGCCAAGATTCGGTCGTCATGGCTTCCCTTCACCATTTGAAAATGGACGCCAAGGTGTTATGATTGTCTCTACAACCCAAACCACGACTTCAGATGCTATCTATAATTCTATATACAGAATTACCCTGTCGATGGCATAAAAGTACGCGATTCACTACTGCACCCCAGATTCCACTTGTGACTGGAGATCCACTGAGCATGCATGATGTCCCACTAGCCAGCCCCGGATTTCTAATCTATCAAAACTAAAGAATCGGTATCCAGAATCTCCTTCAACCTGAGCGTAATCACTTTCATGGACACAGCTGTCTACTGCAGAATCTCTCAAGGCCCATATCTCTATCATGTGTTGCTTACCCTTTCCTTGGATCCGTCTGGCGTTTACTCTTTGTTAGACACCCACAAGTCACTGGCTGGGTTTCACATGTTATGTTAGCCAATGTGCCATGTTATTAATTAGATTGCGTGTACTGAAGGGGACATTAAGGTTTGGACCTGCTTAGGGAAACTGACTGGTTTAGCTAGGCGTAGACATAGGGACTGAAGCAGCCACTTTAATCGCCTTCTAATGAGTTAGGAGCCTCGAAAGAACTGGAGTTTGTATTGAGGTTCAAGGCAAGGATGCGTACAAACTATCATCAACCCAACATGCCACTGTACTCCAAGTCAGGACCCTTCTTCAACCGTTCCACTCTATCCCCTCGAAAGGTTCTTCAAAAAAAAATAGAGCAACAGCAGGAAACCTCCATCCTTGGGTATTAAACCGCCAACCTCCCTGAAAGCAAAATAACTGTATTAACACATTGGGTTCACGCCGAGACCGCGGGTTTCTCGTATACCTACTGAGCCCAAGTACAAGGCTAGGTTTCATCCTCCAAACACGATGGGAGAAATTATTGAAAACAAAAGCTTTTTATAGGATAGTGGTGCTATTCAAATGCCCGGCCGATGGAGTATTCATACGTTTCCGAATTGTCGCTTGATATGGTGGTATCTAGGTGTTATTCTCGTTGAATTCTACAATTCGGATCCTTCTTTCGGCATTACGCACGGGTCTCTAATTTATTTCCCCAATACTTGACGGTACAAAGAGTTGTGTCTAACATTGGTTCGTTGCTATAAGCATTGAGGTGTATCCATCAACTACCATTCTATTTGACATGCAGAGGAGAGTATGGGTTACACGGACAACATCCCCAAAATAAAACCTGAAGGAAACGAAAAGAGCATATATTGCATTATCCCAGTATGTATGCTTGAGTTAGCTCCAGCACGTTCCCTAACCAAACAGAAGCAACAGTATATATAACAATACACAACCAATCCATACACGACTCAAAAATAAGCTACACACCCCTTCACAATTTTCCCCTCAAACCTAAGACGTATACCCACTATCCTCGACTCTGAACCCTCTCCAACGGCGCCAGCGCCGCAACACACTCTTCACTCCCCTTAAACCCAAAATCAAAATGACTAATCTGCGAAGCCGTGTTGGAGAAGAAATCCATGGCATCCCTCCGTTCCCCGAAAGTACTTTCTTTCCTTGGTTTTCTCCTTGGGGATGTTGATTTCCCCCTTTCACCTGTTCGCTTAATCACATCTTCCGCCTTTTCTGGGGCGAGTGCGGTCAAATTTCCCCGTCTCGCAGTTATCAACGACTCCGCTGTCGACTTCGGAGTCGAAGGCTCAGAATCCCCTATGACTACATCACCATCACTATCTTTAAGCAACTCCTCGACTTCGTTTCCGGGCTCCTTAGGCACGGTCTCCAACCCTAACAGGCTCGCCCCTTTTGCTTCCTTCCGCCTCGCCGCACTAGCCAGCAGCGCATTCCATAACTCGCTTTTCCCATTCCTCTTTCTTCAAACTCTCATCTTTAACCCCATCCTCCATCTTCAATATCCCTTCCAATTGCTCAGCAGCCATTGGTACAATGGCTTGCTGTGGCGAAGGCAGCGGAGCCATGAGGGTCATAGGGAGAGGAGGTTGTTCGGGGGTGAGAGGAGTGTGGACGCCGAATTGGCGGCCCCAGCGGCACTCGCTGGGGTAGTCGCAGGAATGCCAGCAAGTTTTAGTCTTGGTCTTCTGGGTGGAGACAAGGGGATTCATTCGCAATGGCGCCATTTCTCCTTTGCTTTTTCTTTCTCTTAAAGCTTCTCTCTCCCCGTCCGAAGACGACACGCTCGCCGGGCTTGCCGTCCATGGGCTCTCACTTCCTCCATCTCCATCAATGAATCCGCTCCCAATATCCCCACGCAAACTCCTCCGCCAGCGTCCCCAGACTTTCCACCTGGCGTAGTCGAACCCGGATGCACAAGCCCGATGTCTAGACCGCACTCGTTTGGGACTAATCGCCTTTCTCCAATTCTTCACTGTGGTTGTCCCGGCGCAGAAATAGTGGCCGTCTTCGAGACAGCGGCGGGTGACACCGAGGGCATAGGTGCGGTGGCATTGGTGGCATCTCCATACCCACTGCAGAGGGGAGGGGGGTGGTGGGGTGAGGGTGATAGAATTGGAGATGAAGGAGAAAGATAAGGGAGCGGAGAGGCAGCGAGGTTCTTGTTGGGTTTGGTATTGAGGACGCGGGACGGAGATTGTGAGGGTCAAAGGGGAGAGGGGAGAGAATGGGGAGGGCGGGATGGAGAGGTGGGAGGGTTTGAAGGGGATGGAGTGGATTTGGAGGGACGCGGGCTTCGAAGGCATCCTCAGTAAGTGCCGACTCTTTTCTGTTTTTTCCGGTCAGATCCAATTGATGAAAGTGTTGAAGATGAATCGTCCTGGTAAGGGCAAAAATGTGTTAAATTTTCGAACCGGTAAGTGAAAAGTCTGGCTTTCCAGAATGATACTGGTGAATCAAAATAAAAGGGATGGAACAAACGAATATGTCTGCAGAAAGACCGTTCAAGAAGTATAGAGCCGTCGTTCTGAGAGAATGATGAGAGATCGTGGCTTCGTCTTGATTTTTTTGACCTCATTGTCTGATTGTGATGATAAAGAACCATTCGAGTGGGAGGCTTTGTCCACTGCACTAGCGCAAGCTTGAAATCATCCTAGAATGTCTTGATGATGCCCGTTTCCTTTGTCGTCGACTATCGTTGTAGCAGGTGGGATCCTTATTATAGGCACCCGGCTGATTGGGTCTTTGTAAAGGATAGAGCCACGGAAAGTCACAAGGCTGTGGAAGCTTCCGTGATGCTGTAGTGAGGTGAGGACAGCATTCTAAATTGGCATTGCAATCTTGCTTGTTGAATGAAGGAGTTTAACGGGAAAGTGCCACTGCTACAATCACGAGCCCCGACCTATTTATCAACTTCTAGCATAGGAACATTAACAACACCTTGCTGTCCGCTTATCACGAACTCTCAGTATATACTTATTTCTCTTAAATCAGTTTCAAATCATTCTCATAGCCACAAAAACATATAAGCTGAGACCATTTTCAATCCCTAACAAAACAATTACTCAAGCCAAAGGAACTGGAAAAAAGAACTGTTGGTTCTCCTTCAGTAGAGCCTCTTCCTCGCCTCTACTCATACTCCCGTCCGATATGTAATAACTGGAACCTCCGGCGGACTCGACGTCGCTAACAATGAACCCAGGCGTCCGGTCAAGAATATAACCGGGCCGGTAAACTTGGAGGTAGCGAACTTGCCGACGGCGAAGGAATGGGGTTATTGTATGTCCCAGGCGAGCATAGCCCGATCATCTTCATTGTTGAGCAAGTAGACAATCTCGCGGAGGGAGGTTGGGTTGACCTGCATATATGCGGGCGGGAGTTTAGTGTAGTTGGCTGGGTTGAAGAGGCTGGCTGCGCGGGAATGGAAGTTCACCGAGGCGTTTCTGATACCAAAGAGAGTAGTTGAAGTCGCAGTTTGTATATACGCATCACCGCTGTCCTTTGGATTGGGATAGTTTTTGGCTATGTGACGGGCTACGAGCGAGCCATAGGAGTGACTGACGAAGATGACATTCTTGTATTCCTTAGGAATGCACGCGAAGGATTTGGAACGGAAGCCCTCAATGATCTTGTGGATGATCTCGACTTGGAAGGGGGTTTGGGCGAGAGAGATGGGGTCTGGAAAGTGAGATTTGCGGTTTGCAAGGTTGTCGACTGCGATGTCGAGTGGCTTTGAGATGTCGCGTGGTGTCCCAAGGAGTACCGGCCTGGGTAGGTGGTGTTGGGGAAGTTATGCCCATTTCAGTACTCCTTTTGGGAGTTTAATAATGTTGTGGGCGGGAAGATTGGTTGGGGGGCTTGCCTTGATATAACGCAATCGGTACAGCACTAGCTGAATCTTTTCTTCACGACGATGGAGCTTGTTGGCAGGCTCGTAGGAGGCTGCGGCAATTTTGTAAGTTCCCGAAAACTTTTGGGTTCCGGAGCAGAAGCGTTGAAAGAGCCCAAGTACTGTCCAGGCGCTCTGGGAGCAGTAATGCTCGGGTACGGCAGGAGAGCAAATTTGTTCGCAATTACTGCCACGTAGGCCATAATGTTCTTGCATATCGGCTCAGATGAGGGAGGTAGGCTACAGACGCTCCAACGCCGAGAGATAAGAGAAGTGTGGAAGATTTTATGGCGAAAAAGGTAGGTGGTTGCGCTTTGAAGGGCTGTAGAACTGGAGATGAAAGAGGTGTGCAGCGTTGTTGATTAGGATGACACATACTTTCGAGGGTATTCTAATCCTAATATACGAACTTTGGAAGTACCCTTCGTAGGCGATGAGCCGTCGTCAAGATGGACGAGAGTCTTTCAATGGGGCAATTACTATTCCTGCACTCCGCGGGTTGCTTGTGGAGGACATAACTATTCTTCCACCTCTCAAGCTATCTGTTAACTAAAAGAAGGCATTGCTTAGTCAAGCGGTAAACCAGCAAAGGCGAATGGATGATGAACAAGGAGAACGATCTTAGCAGTGCATATAGACTAACTACGGTTATTGGGAGAATGATAGAGATATCAACTGCTCGGTGTCCTCTATTTTGAGCTAAAAATAAGTAGACCAAAGAAAACAGCAGCTGTAAAGCGGATGGGTACCAACAGATGTACTGATGCAGGGAAACGTGGCGTACTCTTGGAGAATGTAAAAGACTGCGATGTTCGGAGAACGATAGAGATGTTATTTGCCTCACAAGGTCACGGAGTCACCGTTGTTGGCCTTGAAATAAAGAAAACCCATAAACTAAGGACATGAGGACCAAGAAGAGCAGGATCTATAAAAGGGTTAACGCTGACAGTATACCCAACATACCGTCCACGCAGGGAGATCCGAACAGGAAGCTATTCCTCTTGTAGATGGCAAAGATATATACCACCGGTAGTAAGCAGCCATAAACACAGTCTCTCCTTCGCATTTCTGATTCTGATTCGTGTCAACACTGTGCAACTTTTAAATTAGCTTTCAGACGGAACGAAGCCGCTTTAAGTCCGTAGTATTGTCTTAAATGGCATAGAAGGAAGTTTTCGCCGTTAAACACAAAAGCCAAGCAGAGCATTTCCCTTTGTGTCGTGCCGCTATGAACTTGCCGTGTTGGAACATCCACAGTAATGAAGAGCTGGCAATTTATATCGGTTGATATGGGGGGGAAGATCAAGGATATCCAAACCAAGAAACGGGTTCATGGGAACGCCGCCAGGGATTTTAGGAGGAACGAAAGATTGGCTAGAGTCCGAGAATACCAGGCGAAAAAAGCCCAAATAATTCACGGAAATACAGGACCGGACCTGAATGATTCGACCAGCGAGATCAATGACACTGAGGAACAGGCAGTCGGGTTCGAACTTCGGCCGAAGTCCTGGAAGTATGATTCTCTGGAGAGCCTGGGGACGGGATTTGATCCGTTCAGTTCGACAGTGCTGCCAAACCACCACGATTCACAGCGACTCTTCTTGCACTGTAAATCTATTCGATCAGGCCCCGCACGTTCTTATATAACAGCTGCTTTTTTCAAGTCAATCGGCCATCTGTTAACTAGACGTAGTTGTCCAAGAAGTTGCTCCAAGACTTCAGCCTCTCGCAAAGAACTCTGTCCAAAACCCAATCAACGCTGTCTTCGCTCGAAGTTCTCTCTAGGATCCGGGACTACTTTCCACGCTCTTATTTTACACTGGCGTCCATGCGGATGCATTGCATAAGCGCCCATGGAGCCCCACGACTCTTTATTATCGTGGATAGACACTTAGTATCCTGAGCAGGCGCTTTAGGTCTTACGAAGATGGCATTAGCGGCTCTTTGATTGCTATAGTCGGGTTTCTTGACGCATCTGGTGTAATTCAACGGCCCCTCCAACTCAAAGAGAGAGAGTGAGTTAATAAGATATTTACATTCTAGAACATTACTGGAAATGTCCAAGAAGACGAGGCGCATGCAGAAGCAATACAGACAATGGTCACGATGAGAGATGGACTAATTAAGCTTGGTCACCAAGGCGCGCTGGCCATGATACTAGGAGTGTCAGTATCAACCGCTATTTCACAGGGGCATATTCTTACAATTTTCAGGTCAGATGTGCTCAGCACAACCATCACAGGCACATTACCTTGTCTCGAGGCACCAGACATTAGTACCAACCCCTTGGTTTACGAGTTGCCACCTAGCATTCTAGAGCCACCCCCTCCCCTGACTATCGACCAAGAGGCCTTCCGTTTCGAAATTTTGAATCTGATGAATATTATCACCCACCTACTATCGGTATCAACCAGCCTTCTCAAAAACATTTTGCCCACAGTTTCTTCCATTATCTCGCTAACACAGCTCTGCTCTGCCATAGAGCATCGACTTCTCCGCCTCCAGACACCCTGGCAAGAACAATCTTCATACAGTACGCTACTCTATGAAGCAGCTCGACTAGTCCTTCTTATCCGCATGTCTTACATATTCCGCGGCTTCAGACACCCCTGTGCAACACTTAAGAGTCTACAAAGACGACTCATTCTTCTCCTCACAGAACTTATACCCTATTTAGCAGACATCACAAGCGAGAAAGGGCAAAGAGTACTCTTGTGGTGTTTCTGGGTCGGTGGAATGGCGGCGTCCGATGAGCAGGAATGGTACGCGGGGTGTATCTTGAGCTTGATGCCTCAGATGAGGGCGTTCAAGCTCCAGGATATGAAAAGTTGGTTTAAGGAATTTGTGTGGAGTTCTAGAATGGATGGCCGATTTTGTGATCGTTTATGGGAACTTGTTGTATTTGGGGGGGGAAACGGTAGCCGTTCGATGTTAATTTAAATTATCTTTCTTGTTTTAATTTATCGTATTTGGGTTCGGGTTTCGAGAGACTTGAACTGAACCTGCTTGAGTAGATTACTAGCGTCAATGTCTAAAGAGAGCAGAGAACAAATATAATAATAACAATAGTTAATAATAATAATCCAATTTAATGTGCTCCCTGGTCCCCAGTCAGGTCTATGAACATCGCAATATCAATGCTTAGAGCAAAGTAACCTGACTTTAGAGGAGTGTCACTCTAGAGTCCAAGCCTTTGCCTTTTCCTTACCTTATATCATTCGACCTAGCTATGATGAGTTTTCCCCAGCTAGCTATACGTCTGCCACTGTTGCCGCTATAGAGGGATTGTTATGGCACAGCCTGGGTTAGTTGAAAATGCGCCCAGTCCCCTACATCCTGTTTCACAATAGCCTGAAGGAAGAACTAAGAAACCAGTAAAAGATTTAAAAATTAGAATAGATTCAAAAGCAAGATAAATGTGCTGAATAGGACAAGTGGTTAAAGGGCTCCGGAGTTACAGTCAGAGTCCACCTACGGAATTTTTAACATATCTTATTAGATGTTTTTAATACTTCTCCGCTAGTAATAAGGGGAGGGATACTGAAAATACTGGCTGCCTAGAAGAGCGAAGTACGGACATGTCTTTTCGATTGTAGTAGCACTATCCAATGGAATAAGCTTAACCTCGACTCCGAAAGTGCGGTCAAAATAGTGCATTTTCCTCAACTCCCTATCCCTTATAAGATAAATACTTTGCTTGCTAAACATAATACCCTCAGCTGTATCGATCTTGCCGGCTATGCAGCACCGATAAGAGATATCTAAGCACTTACTTGTTACAGATGGTCTTGAATCCCTGCCTAATAGTCTAGCCGTTCGGCTGAAAAAGATATTTAGAAAGGAGGCAGATAGAAGGGGTATCCACCGTTCTTCATTCTGAAGACGCTCAGCAGGAAGCTGTACATGCCCAATAGAACAACACTCCACAGGAAAACAGCGAACTGTTGGGCACGAGGATCGGCGATGCGGGGCACTTTCAAAGCGATGAAGATGGTAGCGAAGGCAAGAACACCGTCTGAAAGGCACGGTTAGAATGTAGTCTTCACAGATGCATATAGATAGACTTACACATCGCCGCGACAATCTGCGACTCTAATCCAAACTGGTTGCTGAATCCACCTGCAAAATACTGCATACCACCCTTACCATCACCAGCAACATATGGAGTCTTTCGGATGTGGTTGAACATATGCCCACTGGTAAAAAGGAGCACAGTAATCAAACTAAAGGCAGCCCAAAGATTGCGGTTCTGCAGGATAGGGACAATGTAAGGAGCGGCAACCGCAATAAACGTGACAAGACCGAGAACAGCGGTGGTGACTGAGATTATCTTCATCCAGTTGATGGGACGGACGATCGCTGGTTTGCGAGTTTCTCCGGGGAGCTGTCGCGATACCCAGGTGTGTACCTGTTCAGCGGACGCGGGGCTACAGACAATCAGCAATTATGTTTATTACAATGGTGTGGAATCTAGTCTCACCCGGCGAAGTCATATCTCACGGGCTGGGCATCACGCTTCGCATGTGGACCGGTCGTAGGATGGAAGAAGAACAGAACAGGAGCGGTTTGGAGCATGAACTAATAATTGCATGTTAGTCTCTTCATTGCAAGTAGTTTTCCTGAGTAACCTTACCGACTGAAAAGTATTTTTTCCATCCACAAAGTCCAAAGTACCAAAGAGCATCCGACTCTCTCCGTTCTTGTCACCTTTAATCCAACTCTTGCCCAATAAGTCCCATTCCGGCTGGAACTCTCTGCAAAGCTGACATCCAAATCGGGTCTCCAAGGCAGTAAGCAACACGGCAACGGAGTAGTTCCTCGGAGCCTTTGTCAATTGCGCGAACGAAGCATCATCGAGCTTCAATGGTGCTGAGGACACGGAAGCCTTGTGGAAGTCATTGAATCGGTCGCCGGACGATTTCTTAGCTGCCAGAGCAGTAAGCGGCAGGACGGCTGCCGTGAGAAGCTGAAGCCACCTCATTGTAAAGGTTGAAGGAAAGTTGGGTACAAATGAAGCTCTAAAGTGGTGCTCGTGAATATGAGCTCTACGGTCTCGGTGTCCTTTTGGGAGGGCAGTACGTAATCAGCGCCAAGGATCTGATAGGTACAGGGGTTCAATTGGTGGGGTTTGCTTGAATCATGTACTTTATATTTGAAGCTATTCACTTGATTGTCTATGCGGATATAAAACTATCTAACCTGGAATTGAATCCGTATAGATCATTCATTCGTAGTTACCCCAAGGTGGTGGGCTGTCTTGGCGCCCCATAATCGTCGCCAAGCAACCGCGGAAGTGTTTATGTTTATCGACGCGTCTTCCCACCACCACTCTCCAACCTATCCTTAAGCACTTCTACTCTACCCCATTTTTGAGTTATAGAGTTAGCAATATGGCTATAAAAATGGAGTTAGAAGATGTATCCGACATTATCGACGTGAGTTTCTAAACGCTTGGTTGCGCCAATACCTTTTACTGATATTGACCACTTCTAGCTCCAACATTCGCTACGCACCGCAAACCTCGAACTAAGCCTGGAGAGAAGCAAGCACTCTATTGTAGTAGTGTGTAAAGATGAAGAACTTCGGAAGCTGAGGCTAAGCCAGCTGCTGCTACAGGACCAAATCGACGAGCTCCACGAGCAACTCGACGAGGAACAGACGCGGTCAGATGGGCTGGAGAGGGATTTGGACGAGACACATGCGCAATTGGACCAACTGCGGGCTGAAAGCGAGTCAACTCAGAATCAGATCCGCACGCAGTCCCGAGAAATCGCAAATTTAAAGGTGAGTGGGTCGTCAGCAACGTGAGTTAGATATTGGCTAACATGGATATAGGCGGAATTAAAGGCTATGGAGAACCTTACTTCTGACTCAGATAAGATCCTCGCCGAGAAACTAGCTTTGACTCGGGAAATGGCATCCATAAAACCAGAGTTAGAGCACCTCCGAGCCCAAGTCGACGCAAATCAAGGCCTTCTTGCCGAGAAATTATCATTGCAGCGCCAAGTTACCACACTGGAGGTCGAATTGGAGAACGAAAAGAGGAATTCCGCCCGCGCCATTGCCAAGCAAGGAAAGCGAACCGAACAAGCCGAAGAGGTGAGGAACGAACTGGAGGAGCTGCGACAAGAGCTAGTAAAGGAGAAACGGGAGCGTTCAAAGGCAGAGGGCGCACTTGCAAAAGCCGAAAAGGCAAACGAAAAGGTGGAAGCGAACCTCAACGCGCAGAAAGAGGCGCTAGAGCAATTGCGAGCCAAATTAGAAAAGGCCAACCAGGAGATAAAGGAAAAGACCACCGATAAGGGCGAGCAGCATGATGTTGAACTTGAAAAACTTCGAGAAGAATTGAAAGAGGAGCGCCGCGAACGTTTAAAGGCGGAGAAAGTGAACAAAAAAGCCGGCCAGCAAGACGGACAAGTCGATGAACTTGCTCAAGAGCTTGAAAGGCTCCGAGATGAACTGAAAGAAGAGCGTCGTGAACGTCTAAAGGCAGAAAAGATGCACAAGAAAGCCAATCAACAAGATGGAGAAGCCGAAGAACTGGCCAAGGAGCTCGAAGAAGAGAGAAAGGAGCGCAAGCTGGCAGAGAAGAACTTCCAGAAGTCACTCAAAGAGATGGAAAATAAGAATGCAGTCCTCGACGATAAACTGAATGCATTCAGGAATAAGCTGCGATCGACGAAGGAGAGGTTAAAGGAGACTGAAGCTGAACTACAAAAGGCGCAAATGGGTGGGTTAGCTGAAAAGTCTTATAAACCCGCTGCTAAAAATGCCCGGAAACGCATAGCAGCCTCAGTTGAGCCCGATGTAACCACCCTGGGAACACCAGGCGACGGCTTCCCAGCGAAGCGAACCAAACGCGCCACATCAGTTGCAGTTGGTGACAAGTCCACCTTTTCCATCACCCCCTTCCTCAACCGCACCGCCACAGTCGACCCCGACAGTCCCATTCAAGAAGAGCCCGAAGAAGAAGAAGATGAGGTGGAAGTCGGTGAAGCGACTCCAACTGCGCCCCCCAAAAAAGCCGCGAAGAAGCCCGCAAAACCTCTCGCACCCTCCGCCTCCAGCAAAGCCAATGCTAAACCGGCGCCCCGAAAGAAGACCTCTGTACCAACGCTGGAGAAAGTCACAGAAGAAGTATCAGAGCATAGTGAAGATAGAGAGGATTCCGAGAACGCTGCTCCCGCGGCGGGAGTAATAAAGGTCCCGACCAAAGGCCCATCCGAAGACTCTGACTCCAAATCCAAGCGTCTGGTCCCCAAACTCAAACCCACAGGCCAACCGCGCAAGTCCCTCATGTCGTTCGCCGCTTTCAACGAAGAGCCGGCTGCGGAGAAGAAGAAGAAGCGGAAGCTTGGAGCTAGCAGTAATACGAGTCTGCTTGGGAAGACGCTGTTTGATGCCGAAGAAGATGCGCCGCCGCCGAAGCCGATTCCTGGGAAGGGCATCTTTGCTGCGAGGGCGCTGGGGAAAACGGTCTTGGGCAAGGGCCCGCATCGTCCGATTAGTGGGGGTTATAATATGATGACTGAGGAGGGGTTTACATTTTCGCCGCTCAAGAAGGATAGGAAGGCTGCGAGGAACCTGTAAAACCCCTTTCAGTGGTTCGGTGTCATAGATGGTTGAGTGGAAGGAGTTGGCTCCTTTGTCTGCATTTCCTGGTATCAGCTGGGGGGTTTTAATGGCTCAATTTTGGTTTGCATAGTTCATGCTGCTCTATCTCTGTTAATAGGATTCCGTGATCTTGAGTATTTCCACTGCTAGCGCCTGCCTCCGTTCAACAAAGTGGTGTGATTACATAAGCATAGGGGCGTCTCGTCTCTGTCTAGCTCTAACAGCGGGGCCGCACCTACATATTGGAGACACGAATCCTCTCTCGAGGAATAGAGTTTGCGGTCTATATGATTTCCGTGCAAAGTCGAATATGTCTATTTCATCAAGGTATGATTAGACACCTGCATCTCGCATACATAAGTAGTTCTATGCCGCAACTCTTCTGTCGCAGGTTAAATTTGTAGTCCACATTGGCATTATCAGGTCTCCAATAGATGTAAGTTGATCAGAAATTCACAAACCATATGATTGGGTGACTTTCCCTTACCTGCATACAATATACAGAAGTAGCTCTACATATTGCGAATATTATCGCTGCTATTAGGCTTGTGTTCACAGCCCTAGCCGCAACTCCTCTCTGCTTTTACTTCCTTCCTATATCTATCTCGTCTCCTTCCGCTCTCTTCGATCTCTCTATCTAAGGTTAGTATAGCCCTATATACTAAGGATAACATGCCCTTTAAAAGAAGCTAAAAGTTTTTTTTAGGCCCAAGTTCAAGCCCTAGGCTTGCTATTTTATTTTGTCTTATTTTATTTTTATAGCTTAAATGCTGTTTAATGGGATTCAGGGCCTAAGAGAACAACTACTAGTGAAACAATTCCAGTTCCTTCGCGGATTATAAGTTTACCACAGATATTAGGAAAGGAATATAGAGAGTGTACTATAAGTTACTAAAGAACCCCTTTGGCGCTTTTTCTAGAAGTTTAAAAGTAGGGGACTTTTGCACTTCGTGCACAAAAGTCAACATTACCAGTGAATGGAGTTTGGTGGGTGCTCAGTCCTTCTTAGCTGCCTGATTTAAACTGAATTCGGGCCCACGGAGCGCTAAACTTTGTAATGTTTATCAAAGACTTTGAAAGCCGATATAAAGCCTTAGTCCTTCTAGGAAAAGGAAAGGACAAAATGGCAGGTCTCCTAAGAAAGGGGGGGACAAAACGCCAATTTTCTAAGAAAGGAAAAGGCGAATTTCCTCCCACTGGTAGCCGTAGACCTCTCGTTTTATAAATCCCCAAGTTGAGTTCGTAGGAAGCTATAACGGGGGGGAGGGGGGGGAGGGGGGTTGACGATTTCCGTGATGGTATAATATGACACGTTCTAACATCCAACCATAGCGCTAAAATTACCACTTTTATCTTCATACAAAGATGCGAAAAATTCTCTAGTATGAACACTAATTGTTCGAAGATGCTTCCTCAAAAGCCTGCCGATCAATCGCCCGGCTCAGTCGCTTATAAGCACTCTCGGGAACTTCCTCCTTCGCCGATTCTTCGTGAATCACCTTTCCCCATTCCTCGGCTAACCATCCCTTTCGTTCGAGGTAGCAGCGTAATTTTCTCAGAGGATTTGCCCGCTACACCCATAGCCGTGCTAAAAGCTTGGTCCTCTAGCAGCCCTTCGACGAAGTTATTTGGATAGTATGGAACAGTACCGGGGAAGGGGCTGGATCCAGCGTAGATTGGCTTTCAATGAATCTGTAACATCTTACAAAGAGACTCACGAAGGGCCACGGCAGTGAGTGATTGAAGAGGATGCATTGGCTAATGTACGATGTTAAGTTAAGGGGATATACATGGACATTCTAGGCCTTATTGCCAGGGGCAACTACTTTTTTACTTTCCTAATCTGGGTGCTAAGCCAGCCGACTACGACATCATACGGGAACACTATATTCTAGTTTATCATTGCTGGTCGCAGCATCAGCTCTTTTACTGAGCGGGTGATAGGTACTATACTAGAGCTCAACGTGGATGGGAAAATCTGATAAAACTGAGTATTGCAACCTAGCAGTGTCTTTGATTCAACTGCTCTTTATATAACTTGTTTCAAACAGACTTTATTAAAGTAGTTAAACTGCTACAGATAAGTAACATCCTTCAGGGGAGATGATAAAAGAGGATAAAAACTTCTAAGATTGAGAACTAGATAGTAGATAGAATCATCTTTTTCGACTTATTTTTCCAAATGATAGGAAGAAGGAAAAGGCCGCATTATTACGTGGCTCAGTTATCCCTCTACGTGCTACCTCTTAACTGTATCCACCACAGGTGATCGAAACCCCTTATTCTCGCCTTAGGCTATCATATCGGTAAATTCTACTAATCGAGAGTCAGTTTCTAAGTAGGTTTGAGGTACCTGAAAGGCTTGCATACCTATGTGCTATTTAGTTAAAATTCAAGAAATGCCTACGAAATTGCTGCACTGGAGTGAAGAAACTAAGCCTAAATTCTAGTAAAGACACCAAGCCCCCCCC